>VZSZ01008612.1:136356-216408 GCA_013398815.1 Ibidorhyncha struthersii | reverse complement strand
CTGCTGGAGAGGGTCCAGCAAAGGGCTACGAAGATGATTAGGGGATTAGAACATCTTTCATATGAGGAAAGGCTGAGGGATTTGGGTCTCTTTAGTCTGGAGAAAAGAAGATTGAGGGGGGATCTTATTAATGCTTTCAAATACTTGAAGGGAGGATGCCAGGGGGATGGGAGCAGTCTTTTTTCAGTGGTGCCCATTGATAGGACGAGGGGTAATGGGCACAAGCTTGAACATAGGAAGTTCCATCTTAACACGAGGAGGAACTTCTTTACTTTGAGGGTAGTGGAGCACTGGAACAGGCTGCCCAGAGAGGTTGTGGAGTCTCCCACTCTGGAGACGTTCAAAACCCGCCTGGACGCTGTCCTGTGCAACCTGTTGTAGGTGACCCTGCTCTGGCGGGGGGGTTGGACTAGATGATCTCCAGAGGTCCCTTCCAACCCTGACTATTCTGTGATTCTGTGATTCTGTGATCTCTAATATTTCTTCCAGTTAACATCCAGCTGGAACAGCTCAGCAAATTCAAAAGTCACAATGGGGTGACTGACAGAGTCTATTAACATGATGACAGAGGCTTACTTTTATTAGAAGTCTACCAATTTAGCGTTTCAATTTACCAACTGTTTTCTGGATGGAGGATACGCATGTCACTTATTGTACTGACAGAAGTGTTTTAATTGTCCTTTATGCCAGTGCCAGGATCCCTATGTTCCACAACTTCACCCCAGACAGGCAGGAGGAAAAATTATATCCCTTTTCAGTTCAGCTACTAAAAAATTACTGAGGATTGGTAATAACATATTATGAAAGTTTATAGGTGTGTGACAATGTCTGAGGCCTTCTGGCAGAAAAAAAGGAAACCTGAAATATCCACCTTCAAAGCCTTATGTTTCATATTTTGTAATGCCCAGATGCAGCTGGATATTTGCCGAGAATGCAAAAAAGTCTGCCGCCATTTCATTTTCTACCAACTAACTTTGTGACATCAACTCCAAGTACAAACAAGCTGGCTGACAAGATGAAATTTCTCTTTCCTGCTCATTTAACCCTCTGCTTATTAAGCCTCTGTTATTACTGTGCACTGAATTGAGTAAAAATATGCTTGCATAAGCTCAAAGAAAAAACTTGCCATATCCTAAAGCACATTAGGAATACATCTTTACCCATTCATTACTAGGATGCACCATGTGTATAAGATGTGTACAGATCGAGATCTGTAAGTAATTGGAAAGCTATTAGGAGTACAATGCTAAGATCAGAGTAACCTGACACAAGAACAAGTCACACTATTAAAGGATTTGAAGCAATCCATGGTCCTCGGCACCAGTTTCAAAGGCTTCTTTCTAGCAATCTACCCTAAACTACCTCTAGCTAACTATTCTGCTCCTCCTGGTCTTTCACTGCATAGGACAGGTTATAATAACACACGCCCCTCCCATTTCTCCATTGATCTCTTTGCAATGGAAATTCTAAAAGAAATTTTTGATTTCTAGCAATCTTCTGTTCTTTACCATATCTTCCCAAAACCTCATAAGCAGTAGGATTGTTCTATTGATTCTTACATACAGGGAGGATCCTAAAGTGTCTATTGTTAAGGGATTGAACATAGCTGAGAATATCATTAAGCCTTAATAATATTCAGTTGTCAATCCTTTGCCTCTCAAAGTTCAGTTTTTCACTGCTAGCATAGTTGCATGACTCTCTGCCTACATCAGAAATGAGTCTTTTTTTTTCATCTGTGAAAGTTAGAAAACTTATCGTATGGTTCAAAAACTAGAGCTGCTGCTAAGTAACAAACCACTGAATCACAATCTGGGAATAACATACTTATGAACCAGCTTACTATGACATTTCTCTGCATCCTCTGCAGATTTATGGGGTTTCTACGTCCCTGCCATACTCTTTTGTATTCCTTTCTCTTAATATTTTGAAAATGTATAAAACATTTTTCTTTAAGTGTTTTGCAAATTTGCCCAATTCCCACTTTGTTCTTTGAGAGCATAACCCTTTTAATTTTCTCAGAAATGGAATTTACTTCTCAGCTGTGAAGGTATCTCAAATTACTTTGCAATGCTAAATAATTGCAATCAGCTGTAAAGAAGTGTAGCTAATTCCCACCCTTCCCTCTGAGGTGCCTGTATCCCCTAAACAGTTTATTGATACCTAGAGAGGCCACCAATCTGTTATTGTTCTTTCTGCAAAAGCTCCTTTTCAGAAACCATATTTCTCATTCCTTTGCCGGTGGGATGCCTGTTTCTAGATCCATGAAGCTCAGGGAGAAACAAAGGATCCAACTCAGATTCTAAGAACTCTTTTTTTCTAACATTTATCCCAAGACCTCACTGGAGAAGCAAGGCAATTTCCTCCTGCCTTCCCAGCTAGCTATTGGAGCCATTTTGGATGAAGCCAAAAATCAGGGAAAAGCAAGAGTTTTTCCAGATTTTTTGAATCAGACCAGAGATATGGGTTCTCAGGAAATGGAAAGTATTCTTCACTAAGATGATTTTGCCTTTATGAACTATTCTGTGTTTGAGAAAAGTACCTATGCATCCATTTAAAAACATTCATTTGGGAAGGACCCCACTAGGTCTACTTTGACCATTCAGGAAGTTTCAATATTGGCTTCGTACATCATGCAAACTTTGAGAGAGGCATATATGAGCTTTCTTATGATGTGACAGAAATAATTTGAGTTCTTCTTTAATAATTTCCATAATAAGATCTTTTTTCTTTGTAAGATCTCATATTTTTCCAGATCATTTTCATTTTCTGCTTTCACTGTCCCTGAGTGAAAATAACATGGTTTGCTTGTCATTTTTCATTATAAGCACTCCAGCAATGCCTAGAATTCTTACTTGAAAAACTCTTCTCTTCCTAGTTTCCAAAAGATATGTGGTGAGAGAGCAGGTATGAGTTTCGGAGCTGGAAACAAATTCAAAATATCCTGACAGTCTTTTATTGAGTGTCTGCTTTTAAGTTATTTCCCACCCTTGCTCAAGCTATTGACGTTGACTGAAGAAAGGGCTTATCCATCGACTAATAATGCTCACAGGAAAACATTAATTGAAAATGATCACTTTTGTTTACAGGCTGTATTTTGAATCAACTCCCAGAGATATAGCGAGGAGAAAAAAAAAAATAGACAAATGAAGTGCTGAAGCCTTTTGTCATCAGTCACGCCCAACAAATGCATGTCCCAAATCTATCAAATCCACTATCTTTTCCTCTGATTCTATCTGGAAACTGTTATCAATTCATTTTACAGCATTTCCTTTCAATTCTCTATTCTCCTTTTTCAAATAAAAGAAATCTATACTTTTTCACACCAGGGAGGATCCTGAAGAAAATAATCAAACATTCTGCTTGTAAGCACCTAGAAGAAAACATAGACATGTATAGCAGCTTACCAGCATTTGTGAAGAACATATCTTGTCAAAACAACATATTTTTCATTCATCACCAGATAGCAAGCTCTCTGTGTCGGAGAAAAGCAGTACATATCATATAGCTTGAGTTTTGCAAGATTTCATAAACTGTCACTCGAAATACAGTCTAAGAAAACCACACTCAGAGTAGTTGCCAACAGTACTCGGTGAAACAGGGCGAATGAATCAAACAGATGAGATGAGCAATTCTGCAGGGGTCTATCCTAATCAGTATATTCTTTCATGACATTTAAGATGAAACAGAGGGCATGCTAAATCTGTAGACAACACAAAGCTGGGGGGATCACAAGGCTGTTGCAGGACACATTTAGAATTCAGGATTGTTTTGGCAAACAAGAGAAATTATTTCTGTAAAAAATAAAACAGTTCAGTAAGAAAAAGTGTAACGTTCTAAGTAGAGCAGAAATAATCAACCAAGTATATATTGGAATTGAAAATTATTAAGATAGCAGTTCTGCAGGGGGGATTGAAACAAGGCTAACAGAAAAAGACCAAACAATATCATATTACTGTGCAAAAGTCAATGTTGTATTTGGTCACATCAGAATGAGCACGGATGGTAAGATATACATGAATTTGTCCCCTGTTATACTCAGAAGTGGTAAGGAATGTGCAGAAAAAAAATAAGAAGGTTCAGAAAATTAGGAAATATTCCCTGTAAGGAAAGTCTGAAGGAATGAGTGTTTAAAAGAGAAAACTGAAAAAAAAAAAGAAAACTGAAACAATAGTTAAAAAAAAGTATTCCCTATATCCACATTTATAGAACTAGACACTATAAACTTAAGCTGCACAAAGGTAAAACAAATTATCAGAAACATTATCTGGAAACAACTGCAGGGCTTTCAGAACAGATTGGTCAGATATCTGCGGGGATTGATCTAGGTGTAGTTACCATACTTTGGGATCAAAGGGGCAAACAAAACCTTCTGACAAGTTCCTTCCTGCCGTCCAGTGCTTCTATTGCTGAATTCTTTTACACTGTTTGGCTCAAATGTTCTGCAGATGTGTTAAGTGTATACTGTTATTTGTATCATGCGGTTATGCAAGTCATCCTCATTGTTTGGAAAAGTGATGTTGGTTTCGGTGAATTACTAAATGCTATTGTAATTCTTTACCTTAATATGCAGCATTAATGCCTTTTGTGCAATGTGGCTGGCACAGAGACTGGAAGTCATCAGTCCATGCTGTGACTATTGTGACACACGAATTCATTCAGCTGTAACAGGATGAGCATGAAAAAGCATTAGAAAACCATAGGCTCACATCTCAGGGTAGGTTAAGTGTAACTGATAAAAAAAAAAAAGATAAAAACTCAGAGATTTTGAAAACTCAGCTTGTGCTTGGAAAAAAAGAATGAAAATAACTCAAACTTGTAAATTTAACTTTGGAAAATTCCCATATACACTGAAAGGCAAGCACTGAAACCTCCTTAAAAGTGACAGCTATTTTGTACTAGCTAAGGCAACATCCCTGTTCCTAGTCATATCCCAGCAAAGCTGAAAGTAAATTTTCAGAAAAATAAAGAGACATGATATTACATAAAATACTATTCTAACTGGAGGGAAGTTATCCTTTGCTAACAACAATGCATATTAGCAGCAAGTAAGGACATTTAGGCCTGATCCTTGGAAATATTTATGACACGTGGTATACACCAAGAAGGGCTTGCAAGGAGGCAAAAATGGCAGCTCCCCACCCTGCCAACAGGAGGTGGACAAAAAGCAAACTCCTAAGGGTAACACATTCAACATTAACTGTTCATACCTTCTTCTCACAAACCCTGGAAATCTGGCCAGAATGATGAATCCGGTACTTTTGAAAAATAGCCATCCTGTATCCCAACAGTGCAGGTTAAGAGGCATGAGCTATGGTTAGCTGTGGGTTAATATTAGCATGAGGTAGCACAGCCATCAAATTTTGAGCTAGTTCAGCATATGGCTTGTGTCTGCTGAATACATTTTGTTGGGCAGTATGCTAAGGGGAATGTTTACCTTACCCAACTTGAGTTATCTAAAACTAGATATCTGTTTTGGGTTGCTTAGCAAAGCTTCTCTCTGTTATACACCCTTCTTGGCTGACTTGATATATAGTATTTTCATAAGAAAATATTAGGAACAATTTTTTAAAAATAATAGAATTGTCAAAATAAAATAGTATAATCACAGAAATTTAATCTGAAAACAAATGTTGGGGGATTGGTCCTTCTTATTATCAAATTACAGGCAAATTTTGGAATAAAGTAAGGTTTCAAAATAAATAAAAAAATATTTCTTTTGGTTAAAAAATGCCCCCCAAAAAATTTCTGATTATTTAATTAACATTTTTTTGCTATATCTTGCTGGCATTCATTTGTAACTGGAATTACATCCTAGACTGATAAAACATTTGCTCAAAAAAAGTGTATGCAACTGGGAAAAGAAGAAGAGTTGGTCTGCCTAGGCAACCTAGAGTTACTGGCAGAATTGGTAACAAAACCCATGTCTTGAGGTCCAGATAGGTTGTCCAGCTGTTATTGCCTTAAGTCAGATTTATGTGTTTTCTTCCCCTCAAGGAACCCTCCACTTTTTCCATTCATAGCATAACTCAGAATCTGACAAAAGATACTTCCATCTCAAAGCTGCAGCCCAAAGAAACCTTCCTACCACAAAGTCTCAGCTTGTGGTTAGGATTTCATTTTGGCTAGTCAGTCCTTTCATTTTGCTGTGAACCACATCCTATAATTTAGCACAGGATGGAGGTTTTATGGCCTTATGTGTCTAGCAATTAGAATTTTAATTGGAGGTCTTCATATATTTTATATAAGAAACGATATTTTAATATTTTAAGCACACTTCATTTAAGAGTCAATATTTTATTTACAACCCAAAAAGAGAAGCATCACTTAACCTCAGATATGTACTGCTCCATTTTTATCATCTCTGTTGCTTGTGCTTAGACTCCAGAGAAGAGAAATCTGGAAGACGAGCATTAAACACCTTGACAGCATTAAACTGAACTGTGGGTGTGAAAATGTTAAAGGACGCAATTTGTAATGAAATCTTATCTGCTGGCCTTAGACAGCATTTCAGATGTTTACTTTGTCTTCAAAGCATGCATTCTTAAGAAGTTACAGTATCTCTAAAAAATTTCATTGCACATTCATACATTTACATGTAGTCCTCAGACTGTTGTCAGTTAACTTACAGTGCCTTAGGGTAAGGGTGAGATTTTGTGGACACATCTGTTTCTTACAAAAAGAACAGATGTGGAGGGACAATATTATAAAAAGGAAAGATGATATTTCAGTAGCCCATCAGGAGTGTGGTATTTACCTTTAGGAAATGTAATGAGTCCAAGGACAATGAACAAGTTGAACCTTTTCCAGGTATGTCAGGGAAGCTACGTATGGAAAGCAGAAAATGATGATATACGGGATGGGTGTTGCATGGCTGGTAGCACACATACTGCTCTGAAATGGTGCTGTCCCTGAGCTCAGCTTTACAACTTCCATCCACTTGCCTGCTTTACGTGCTCAATGGCCAAACAACATGCCAGCTGTGCAACGCACAGCAAGCACCCTGGGATGGAGTAAAGGACTTTCGGCCAAATCAGGGCCACCATTGCAGGTCTGCATTTTGTGCAGTCTTGTGAGGACAGTTTCAGCACAGCTTTCAGGATGGACTGTGTATGGACCCCTTTGGTGGTGTGACAACTGAATCCAAGTTATCTGGAAGGTATATCTTCAAGTTATTCAAGTTATCTGGTAGTTTACTGGTGACAGTGCATGTGAAAGGAGTTGGGATAAGAGGGGTTTTTTTAATCCTTCCTGGTGGACCTACTTCCATCATAATAATCAGGCTGTGTTTCAGCTGATGTAATAACATCAAACCAAAGAAGAGAACTCAACAAACCAGAATGTAAATCAGAAAACTGTATATGCATAGCGATAACTTGTATGCTGCAGGATGTACTGAAATGTAGAGTTCAGCATTTTCAAGGTGTTTGACTGGTGACAGCTATAGAGCAATAGTGCTGGAGCAACTGATGAGCTTGATGAAAGACCTTTATAACATTAATTTCTTTATATAATGTGGTACTGCACGAGATGACATATGTATAAATCTTTTTATCTGTCATATATCCTTTTTTTCTTTGCTTTGAGTTTTTCCTCCAATCATGCTGTCATGATTGACATGACTCAGTCATTTATTCACCTAACTACTTGCAGCCATTGCAGGATTTGCTCTCCTTTACAAGCAAAAGGCAAAATAATTGTAAATAAATAAATAAAGACAAGAACCAGGCAAACTATCCATTTGCCCAAGGAAATAGGTTGCTTTACCTATGTTCTGAGCTCTTTTACTTAAAAAGTAGGTAAATGGGCACTGCAGTTTTCAGTCTCTCTGTTAACATATTGCACTAATGAGACCTATTATGAGAAATCTAGATGGTGAAATGAACGCACCTGGGGTTTCCATTCCTCATTTCTCAAACCCACTGTTATCTTTTTCTGTTTTCTGGATATCTAAGAGATCATTGGCAACCGGTCTCTCTGCTTTGATATCATAGGGAAAGAAAATGCCTCAGACCTAACTGGCATTAATTTAGCCTAGATTTCTCTTTCTGTTATAGAAAAGGGGCTTCTCTTCACATAGACCATACAGGGAACTTTAACATATATTGAAGAGGGCTGTTCCGCTCGGTATCTGAAAAAGTTGTTAGATATCTAAGTCAGACTGATTCATTCCCACTTACAGTAAGTGCAAGGAAAAGGAATGCAGCAAAAAATCTCATGTTCTTGAGCACTGAAGTGTACAGACTTTGAGCTATGTTTTCTTCTTTGCCATTTTTTTTCTGTGTCTACTCATGCCCATACAGATATGTGTGCAGGTATAGGCAATCACCAGAGTGCTTTGCTCAGCCCTATAAATAGGGTTGAAGTAGAAAACTTTCAACAAAGTATAAGAAGGCAAAAATCATTTGACCTTTCTGAGTTTAAGTAACCTCACACTTGACATATGAACTCCAAAGCGTATAATGTATTTACACCATGGCTAAGCTTTGGGAAGTCACGATCACAGGCAGTGACTGTAAGACCTAGTAGCTTCTCATCCTCCCAGGATTTAAGGAAGATTCATGTGTTTTCTGTGAGTGTTCCATCAGAGATGCAGATTGTATGGCTAATATCAGTATGCTCTGGTTATTTGTTTTGGCTTCTTTAAAGAGAATTATTGTTCAGTAGTTTGAAAGTAAAATTCATCATAAGTCTGGTGACTTCAGAGCAAGTACTCTGGGTCAACAGTTAAATACTGAAATATTCTGAGTGCCATGAGAGCACTCAGAACTTCAGAAGATAAGTACTTCATTATGCTGCAGATGAGGGAATAATTTGACCTTATTGCTTTAGCATTCTGTATATCTTTGATTTAAATGAGTAGAAAATCTTAAAATAGGAGGTAAAGGGTCAGGGGTTAAACTCATGATGTAATTAAAGTTTCAGTCTTAGAGTTTGCCCTTTAAGTTTAAATATTTCTGTAAGTTAAGGCTGAAATAATTTAATACACACTTCTATATTTGGGTAAATTCTGATGGTATGAATTCCAAAATGTGTTCGTTAGCCTTGTAGTTGAGTTACCTTAAGATGAAAGGTTTTGATATGCCATGAGAAGAACAAGCAGCTTTTGAGCTAACGGACCCCATGTACCAGTCAATCATTCTGATGCTGTGTTGTTTGAAGCTGTGTCTCTGTTAATTTTTCAGAGAAGATTGAGGTTAATGACATGTCAAGATAGCCTTCAGTTCTGGCAGGGCTTGAAGCAAATATTAGTTTAGTACTGTCAGAAAGTATGAAGATAATGACATGCTAAGTGACAGAGGAATACTCTCAGCAGTTGGTGAGTTTGAAGGTAGAGCTTTGTATCCTTGAGTTTTCTGCTCTTCCATCTCTCTCCTGTACTGCCTGGTACCCTGACCCAGGGTCTAAGGGGGAGTCTCACTAGTTGTGGCAGACACTGTCAGAGCACAACACATACCTCCCTGTAAAGCTTTTTCAGACCTATAACAGCCCGAAAGCTCACTTCTACTAATGCAAAGTTTGAGCCTCTACTGCCATTTTCATCTCTTTCTAGCGTCAAAAGCATTGAACACAGTTGCAGTGTAGAGAGCAGAAAAAGTGTGTGTGTGCTCGCATGTGCTCTCTTTTTTTCTATATAATACGTAGGTAAAAGAGAAAATTAATCTAAGACTACAATAACTAGTGAGGTTTGGGGTTGGAAATGGGTCTCATTTTCCCCACTGACATCACAGACAAGGGAGAAAACAGATATGTATTTCAAGCCCCAGTCCACACTGGACAGGAATAATGAAGTGATCTGGGCACGTGGACATCCCCAGGAGGGCTCTATGCAGCGTTCAGCCTGGAGGTGACAGATCACCAGAGGTACCCTGGAGGCTTCCAGCATTGGGAAAGACCTGACAGAGCAGTGTGGGCACAGCCAGAGAGTCCTCTGAGAAAAAGTATGCCCAGGCTGTGTTTCTTGTCCTGACCACAATGGAGACTTGGCGCAGTGTACAGACCTTCTGCTTGTCCTTGTACCTTAGTGTCTGCCCCAGCCATACGTACCCTCAGTGTGTTCTCAGTTGGGTTCCTTACCTCCTGAGTAATTTTAAACCCATATGTCTCTGTGTGCCTGCGCACAGTACATGAAGGCATTACTTTCTGTTTGTACCTCGGAATAATGAAGAGGAAAGCAGAAAAGAACTTGCTCAGGAGCTACTCAGCTCACAACCCTTGTAAGCACCTTCCATAAGCCTGTGGGGAGGACTGTGAGGATGGCTGCTCCCTCTGCGTGGGGTCATGGGGGTGGGTGGGCTAGCTCAGGCGTCCCACAGCCCTGCTCTGAAACAGACTCCGTCCCAGCCTTACCCAGTGCCAAGCCACGCGTGCGTGTTCGAGTGCGTGGGAAGGGAAAAAAGGGATTTCTGCCTGTTGACTGCACGTACCTTCTCAGAATTCGGCACAGCTTCTTGGGGTCAGACATACACTATGGCCAAGCAGGGATTGTTTCCCTAGGGGTGTGTGATTACAGTCCCAAACTCTGAATCTCCAGTCTTGACTTTCCACCCCATTTTACATGAATAAATGGCTACCTCCCAAAGTAATTCTCTCATTCAACTAATTAATGCTTCAGGCCCCTATTTTACAGCCCACACACATAGCAGTTCTTATACATGGACACAGTCCTGTTGAACAAACATGAGTTGTTTTACACAGAGAACAGCGAAAAAAAAGTAAAAAATACACAATGTCTTCATTAGAAAGAAGGAGAAAAAAAATCCATAATCTATGGATTTTATTTATGGATTTAGATCCACAGACTACCATTTCTTTTTAGCTTAATTACATTCTAGTTTTCTTTTCCACTGATTCTGTGCATTTAATTTTTTGCTCCACTTCTTTCCCTCGCAAGGCTCTAAACATAGCTCATTCCAACTCATTCTTACACTGTTCTCACATGCTTTACCTGTTTTCTGTTAACTTCTCTTCTTAGCTATTTGTGTTTTTTTTCCATCTGGCAATGAGGTCATTCTGCTGTCATAAGACTTCCAGCAAACATCTTTTCCTCCCTACAGTGGCCGTCTATTTCTCTAGTCTTCAGATAACTTTTAGTTGAATGTTTTCCCTTTGTCTTCCTCGTAAAGGAGCATCACTCAAACACCTCGCTGATGTGGATTGAGTTTGTATTTGGTTATTGAGCTATGGACCAACAGCAGTCCATAAGTTATGCTGCCAATACCTTTTTTTTTTTTATTGACATTGGTTAATTACACTTATATGGCTTCATCGTACTAGTCTAATAAGCTATCTTGGACTGGGAAAGACTTTAGATTCTGGTATTGTAAAACAAAGAAACAAGCTTAAAATGAAAGACCTTACAGTCTTCTGATAAAATACAGAAACACATCAGAGGACTGAAAATATGGAAATGAACAACAGAAGAGGCTTTAGAAATTCTCTTCTAGTGTTTCCTCTCTTGGGGCCCTGTACTACCAACCCTCCCATTTTCCTATAAAGAGAGTATGCTTGTTTGCACATGTGAATGTAGAACTGGAGCCTTAAGACATTAAGCTCTTTGGAGCAGGTATATTTGTTACTCTACACAGTCATATTTCCAACCTTCTCTTTAAGAAAACTTATCTTTCTCATTTACTTGCCCATTTTATCTTATAACTCTAGTTTGTATGTGTCCTGTTCACTGTTTCCTTCAGAGAGTCACAATTATGCCATGGTTCTGTCTTCCCTATAAAACTGAGATTAAGCAGTGAGAAACGAGAAAGCATTTCCATCTTTCTCACAGACGGCACTTCAAGGTACCTGGCAGGAGCATTTGTGTCTGACTCTTCCCTGTTTATCTAATCATGTGCTCTAACGAATCGTTGCCCATGGGTTGTTTACGTACAAAAAGGTTTTATGAAAAATCACACCCTGTTTATAGCAATTCATTAACGGGAAAGAGGCTATCTTAGCTAATTGAATTGTTATGTTTAAAGTGTTTCCTTCAACTCTGGCCAGAAGCAAAGATCCATTAGTATGTGTACTACCTGGTAAACTATTTGTAGCTTAATTTTGTGTAGCTCTTGTTTGAAGAAGAGGCCTGTAAGGGTTTTTGCCTTTTTTTCACAGGTGCCACCAGTGCTTCTGGACAAGCAGTTTTCAGAATTTACGCCGGATATCACACCCATTATTCTGGCTGCCCACACCAACAATTATGAAATCATAAAGCTCCTTGTGCAGAAAGGGGTCTCCGTGCCTAGGCCACACGAGGTCCGCTGTAACTGCGTCGAATGTGTTTCAAGTTCAGATGTGGACAGCCTCCGCCACTCTAGATCCAGACTCAATATCTACAAAGCCCTGGCGAGCCCATCATTAATCGCTTTGTCCAGTGAGGATCCTTTCCTTACCGCTTTTCAACTGAGCTGGGAGCTGCAGGAGCTGAGTAAAGTCGAAAATGAATTTAAGTCGGAGTATGAGGAACTGTCACGGCAATGCAAGCAATTTGCAAAAGATCTCCTGGATCAGACACGGAGTTCCAGGGAATTGGAAATTATTCTTAATTACAGAGATGATAATAGCTTGATAGAAGAACAAAGTGGTAATGATCTTGCAAGATTGAAACTGGCAATTAAGTACCGTCAAAAAGAGGTGAGTGTGCTGGAGAATATTTAAGCATATTTAGTAGTAGTAATGTGAAAGATAATAGCCTGAAATACATCCTTTTAACTGAGACAAATTGCTGCTTATCTTTTTTTGTTCTACAGGGTCTCTTCTTTTTTTATATTTTTAATTAGATGAATTTGAATAGCTGTTATAGTTTGATAGTATCAGAATTTAAAATGTTCTGTTTTCGCACAGATCCAAAGAAACTTTTTTTCTTTTGCACCTGAATAGACATAGTCTCCAGCAGTTGCGCTCTGAAGAGCTCATCAGTAATAGAATGAGAAATATACACAGCATGCTTCACAGACAGAAAAGGGAGGTTTTGTGTTTAAACACCTATAAAATACTACGGGTACCTCTATAGAGAGGTTTCTTCAAAAAACAGCTGTTGTAAGTAGATACTGAAACATAAGACTAATAGCAATGCATGACTCCCCAGAACACTGACGTTCAGATTCTTTTTCATAAAGAATCCAAAATGGAGATACCTGGGTATTACTTTCCATGACAGTTAAAAATTCATTAATTTACTTCACTAATACAGATATTCAACTGGAATCAGAGAATGCCTTCATTTCTTCTAAAAATACTCAAGTTCTTATGTGCATGTAAAAGCAAAAGAAACAAGACAGAAAAATTAGGAAGACAGTTTCCCTGATAGTTCCAAAACTTAACTTGATCCCTGCTCATCATCATGTCAGAATGTGTTTTATTCATCTCATTTGGAACCTGTACATCCAAAATTAACTGAACCGTGGAAGTGTATAGGCAAGACAAATGCCATTAATGATTAAATGTTACTTGTTCATGTAAAGTATGGCAAACGCTTAAGAAACTTATGTTATATTGAACTAATCTGTCTATCACTGCTAAATCTCTGTTCTGCAAAAAATAATAGTAAATGCATTAATATATTAAGTATGTTAGAAAGGTTTGCAAGAACAATAACCAAGCATATAATGGTTCTGTTGTCCATTTGAAATACAATTTAGTGATGTTAAGAACTTATCATGAAGGTAGGGACCTACTGAAGTATTGCTTGAAAAATATCTCAATTGGTCTCTGACTTCCTAAGTCTTCTAATAAGCATTTTTTTCCTTAAGGAAATGTATTGCATATAATGTTTTAGGCAACATACTCACTGCCTTCGTAAATTATTTTCAGATGGTACTGTTCCAGACTTTTCTTAACAACTACTGTTTCTATTTCTTGAAATGCCAATCCTGCCCTACAGTCATTTAAGAAATTCTAGCTTGGATTTCTGTTTTCCAAAGGATGCATGCATTGAAATAAAATTCTGATGTCTTATGTTTTTGGTTGGCTTTTTTATAACCTAAATACAACACTTAAATTTTCTTAATTTGAGATAGAGACAGTGAGAGACATCTGTAGGGTGAAATGTTTTTTTATAGTTGCGTCTGATTCCCATGCCTAGTTAAATTGCAGTAATACAGCTGATTACACTTCATTGATTCTTCGTAATAGCAAATATTAAAGCAATACTGATTCAGTGCAACAATTCCAAATCAGTGGATCTTTTATATTTTACATACATTTTTCATTTCTATAAATATTTCCCACTGTACACACCGTTTCAGTGTCCCTGAAGTAAAATCAAGTTTTATTAGATTGTTTTGCTGTGTTCCAAAATGTATTCCCTACTAGATGATGGAGCAAATAATAGCCACTGTAACGGATCAGTCCTTTTATTCCTGATTATTACACCAGTATTCTGGTAGGTACAGCTCCAAGGTCAAGAAACTTACCTCAGGCATAACAAGTGCTTGGATTCTGGCTGTCCTGGTGCATATGGATCATGATGAAAATAGATCAGATGCATCTTTCTCTTTCTTGTGTTGAGGATGTTTCAGGTGCCACTGAATCCAGTGTCCTCTGGGGTCTGGGGATTCTTTCAGCCCGGGCAGTGGAGCCCAGCTAGGAGAACCTGGAGACCCCGGTGTCTCTGTCCCAGGCACAAGCACACTGACCGGCCCTGCTTACACAAGATCAGCCCCTTGATTGCCTTCTCCTCTCCATTTTGCCATGCTTGTTCCTCCCTGATCCTTCCCCACCATTTACCCTTCCTCTAAAGATCCCATAATGAATTTTACATAATTTCACAAGACCCCTCTGATATAATAACTTCCCATGAGTCCCATGAACCTCCTCACACATCCCATAATGCTTAGGATAATGATGTATTCCCCTCCGTATGGTTAGTTACAAAGTTGAGGTTGACCATCCTCGAGTAAGTTGCAGCTGGTCCTTTAACGGCCCATTGGTCAGAGGCTAAAGTCTTGATCTTTGTCATTGTCTCTATTATACCCTGGTTTCTGTGTTGAACTTACTTTGCTTGTTGTTTTCTCTTTCTGTTATACTAATTAACACTTACTTAACCAGATAATTAAATGAACAAATAATTCAATGAACCAGATGCTCTTGCATTTCATATACCCTTACATTACAACCATCTGAGGTAATCTTGATGGCAAGCAGCAGAGGCAACTTATAAGTGTTATTTTAAAAATGGCAGGGAAAAACTGTGGGCTGCATTTTAACTAGCCTATTAACATATCATTTCGGATTTCAACTGTTTAAAAATACTGGTCTGGGGTGATACATCTGCTTCCTCTCCTATGAAGACAGGCTGAGGGAGTTGGGGTTGTTCAGCCTGGAGAAGAGAAGGCTCCAGGGAGACCTTATAGTGTCCTTCCATTGCCTTAAGGGGGGCTATAGGAAAGGTGGGGAGGGACTCTTTATCAGGGAGTGTAGTAATAGGATGAGGGGTAACAGTTTTAAACTGAAAGAGGGTAGATTTAGATTAGATATTAGGAAGAAATTATTTACTGTGAGTGTGGTCAGACACTGGAACAGGTTGCCCAGGGAAGTTGTGGAGGTCCCATTCCTGGAAATGTTCAAGGCCAGGTTGGATGGGACTTTGAGCAACCTAGTCTAGTGGGAGGTGTCCCTTCCCAGGGCAGGGGGATTGGAACTGGATGATTAAGTTCCTTTTCCAACCTAGACCATTCTATGATTCTGTGATTCCTCTGCCCTATGTGTCTCAACCACCAGGTCAGTTCTCCACCAAAGACTTTTCAATTATGACAGGAGCAAACATGGATTTGTGGGTTTTTTGACACTATCAGTTCTAGTTATTGTCTTTCTTTCTCTTAACTTGCCTGCTACCCTGCAAAATAATAATAAAAAGACCCCCACCCTACCCTCAACAAAACAGCTAAACAGAAAAGGATGCAGTCTTCCCTTCTTATCCTTCCACCCATCCCTAACATCTCAACCTTTATTCACGCTATTCCCAAAGGACATTGTAACGCTATATTGGGGCTGAGGTCAGAGCTCCATAAGTAAGTAATCAGGTCTGGTTGTTCAGAACATCCAGTCTAAGTCCAAAAATTGCAGCTAAAAGTAACAAAATAATGAAGAATGAAGAGAGGTAAAATAGGAACATGTGTACTTTTACATTGCTTTTACAGTTAATTGCTCAGGGGTTAAAGATTACTTTTTTCTTTCAAGTTGAAAATAGCACTGAAAATTATTAGCAATAATTCCTCTTGCCATTAATAAGGAAGTGAGTATGGAACACGTTAGAACTCAACTTTGTAAAGGACTGGAGTAATCTTTGGAATATATAACTTGGTTTAATCTCAAAGACACAAAATTGGGTAGGAACAGCAGACTGAGAATACTCGTAGGAGAAGCAGACAAGTGAATGGTGAAGAATTTTCAATAAGTAAAGAAAGGAAAATTGACAAACATGAGAAAAGATAATTATCAAGCTGGGAGTTGTTGAGGAGCTTCAAAATGACATAGTATTTTATCAAATGTAGATCTTAGAAATACCTTATAACAAGCAGAGAAAGGCTCTTAAAAGTGAAGAGATTAAGCAGTGCTTGGTGTAGTGGTCTGCAAGCCCCTGCTACCACCTCTGTATTATCATCTCTGGAAATGAGGAAAGCACATTCATTCTCAGAGCTGTCTGCATCGTTCATGGTCACCAGATTGCCCCTGAAGCTGGCCTTCCCCACAAAACCAAAAAGTTTATGCCAGTTGGACTTGAAGTTCTCCACAGTGAAAGGTGCTGATCATCTGAATTTCCATTCCTTCCTCACCTGCCATAATACTGTGATCCTCATTCATGTACTGTCAAAAGGCATTGCAGTGGTATTAATTCTCAGTCCACGGAGTCATGTCAGAGGGAACCTACTGTCTATTACCAAGGAAGAAACTTCCCTGATAAAACCATCTCTCTTCTTCCATTAATAACTAATGAAGTCGAAAGAGTTTTATAGTTTCAAGTTTACACTGCAGAATAATGTCTGGCAAGGCCATGGATAATATCTGTTTTGAGTTAGGTGGCAGAATCAGAAAGTGTCTGCCAGCATGTATGTTTTGTGTGCTTACCCACAATTTTTTTTTTTTTTAGCATAGCACGTGGGACAGAACACCCAAGATACCATTTTTTTCCTGTTCATTTGCAGCACTGATGCTGTTTGATTATAAGCAAAGACATGTTGCTGATGCTTGTGGTGCCTTTTTCTGACACCTACTGTTGCCTGGGCTACAACTAGCAGCAGACAAGACAGATTCCCTAAGTCACGCAACCAGTCTGCATTGGGCACAAACACTTCATTGTCTAATTACCCACCGCATAATATTGTCACAGATAGGGGAGAGCTTGGTTTTATGAAGGCTGTCACTTACAATTTCACTATGCTAGATTCTAGGCACACAATAAGCAATGAGAAATAGTTTCCCATTTTCCTGAACCAGATAAAAATGTTACCTGATTCAACTGCAGCTTTATTCAAAGGTATGGAAGGGAATCCCTGAACCTGCATATGGTTCACCAGCAGAATTTATTCTACCTGTAACAATAATAATATGTCATCCTGAGTTTAAGTAATTTGCAAAACCCTGGTGCAGCAATGCAATTAAGTAGCAGAGGATCATGGCAGTCTGTAATAATTAGTCATCTTTGTCACTAATTGCAAAATGCATGTTCTGTCATATATATTGAGAGTTTTTAATAGAGAAATCACAGCAAAACCCCAGTGTCTTTCCACTCTTCAGTTAGCTTTGTTTTAGCTTTGGTTCTGTTTAGGTCTCATGCATATATTTGCCCATATGTGAAAGACTGCTTGCTAAAATGCTCAATAATTTTCCCATGTATGTGAAATAAAGAAGGGGGAGGGAGTAGATTAATAGATCTGAATCAATATCCTCTGGTTTCACAGTAGGTTTAATTAGTGTGAGTTAGATACTTATACTAGTAATTTATATCTGTCTTGTCTTGCCTTGCCCCATACCAACTGGTCCATGTTACTTAAGCTATAGCTGTGTAAGCTCATAGAGGCGGGGTGAGGTTATAATTATTGGCAGTATTGTCTCATTTTTCTGTGTTATTAGGCATTCTGATATCAACACAGAAGAAATATGAATTTTTAGGTATATAGCTGTTAACCTTTTCTCTTTCACTTTTCAAATGAATAGACAGGCTATTTTTTTGGTGTGTTTTTTTTTTCTTTTTCATTTCCATTCTTAGTTCACTCATATCATCTTTCACTTAGATAAAGAAGCAAGAGCTAAATTTGCTAAAAGATACATTCAGGAAGGACATTTTCCTGATCCTGAATTAACTTTTTTTAAAGTTTGATTTAAAACATAGGTCCATTTCTAAATTTTCATTTCTCTTTTCAGTACATTTCTATAGAGCTGAATAATCAATATTTACCAAAAATTCAGCTACTTAACTCCTAAAACTCTCCCTAATTCCTCTACTTGGTCTTCTAACAGTTCTCACGTCCCAGGGTCAAGCCCTGATTTTCTGAATTGTTTGCACCTGCAGAGCCTCAACTGGCAAAGAGGCAGAGAAAGAGTGAAAGAGGGGGTGGATTTTAACAACTTAATGCAGTTAAAGACATTTAGATTTAACAAGAGTACAGGCTTTATTAATAAGAATTTCATGGAAAATATTTCAGGGAAATCAGCTTCAGACTAGCTTGCTCACTCACTTGCAGGCAGACAAGTGAGACAGGACTCCCCCACATAGGACATGCACATCATGGATCAACTGGCTTTAACATAAACCTATATTTTCCCATAAAACACACACCAAAAATTACTGATATGAGACATATCACTAAATTATTAAATGGTTAATTAAATCTTAAATATAATAACATCATATTCACATTTCATACATCAATTTTTGTTTTCTTGGACAATGGTGCTTCAGGATAAAAGAAGTTGTTGCTGATAATAAAAGCCATCTGTTTGCTCTTGCTCAAAAGAGGACATTTAAAAATGCAATCACCAGTTCTTCACTAGTTTTCTATGCAAAATATAGCCTCAGTGAAATGGAAATGTTTCACAATAATGTCACAAATTCAGTGAAATTCTCAGTGAAAACACGTCAAATCATTTCAAATCTGTCATTTCATGTCGATGCCTAAACACTTCATTTCAATAAAGCATTTTGTTTGGCTGCAGTTTCTTTTTACTGCACTTGGACTTCAACATTTTTGACAATGTCATGCTTATAGCTAATATCGTCCATATCACATTATTATACATAGCAGTATAAATGTGATAGAAAGCAAAAATTATTCCTTATCAAAATTGAGTATCTCAACAATGCCTAGAGAAAATAATTTTAAAGTACTGAAATGAAAATTTGCTGTGTACTTAGTTACGTTTTTTAATGTTTAAACTGCCATTCTGTTGGGAACCTTGGCTTTTTGTTCAGATATGGAATATAAAATATGTCTGGAAATGCTGGACATTTCTGTAGAGCTCCTCTGGCAGCAGTACAGTTTAAGAGTCTTAAGTCAAGAGTAGAATTTTCCTTATGAACCACAGATTGATTTTGAGTAATTTTCGTAGCAGTTATAATGAGTTTCACATTAAAATTCTTTCAGATGCAAAAACCTGAATTATTGACTCTGCAATCAGGAATGACTTTGGAAACACACCATCTAAGAATTAGCCTGTGTTTAAATAAAATACACCTGAAAGATAAACAGAAACACAGCAGCCATGTGTTAGCAGGTCACAGTGTATGTGAATATTTGTCAAAAGACTGGAAAGGTGCAGTCAGAAGTCTCCATGTAAAAAAAATAAGAAAATTACACAAAAAAGGGACTCTGATAATATTTGGTCATTTTTAACACCAAAGAAAGATGTGTTTAGTCTATGAATCCCATAACTGAGAGGAGTGATGTATGCACATTTGGGTCCGTGTCTCCAAAAGACCCATTTCTGCAGACTCTCAGCCATAGTATTCAAAAAGTTTGATAAACATTTTTCCAAGCAAGAGCCAGGTACTGTAAAACAGGTCCTATGTTTGCTTTGTAAATCATGTAAAAGTCTCTGTGTTTATAGATAAAGACTCCACAGATTGTTAAATAGCATAAATTATGTAAGTAGCTTATCTGCTACACATACTTAAAGTCTTACTGTAATTGGTTATCTATTACCTCAGAACTGAATGAAGTGTAGGTGTCCCTGTGGAAGCTGTACTTATTGCTGCTAGAAAAAAATGTTCTTTAATCACAGGGTGGGAGCACATCTGCTTAATACAGCATTTAATTGTGCCTACATTTTAAATGCGTGGTGAAGCAATCTTCCTAAAGTACGTGAGCAAATTCCTTATACAGTCAAGAGACAGAGGTATGCACAGAGGGAGATCCTGTCTGCTCAAGATAAGACATCTAAGTTAACTCCAGAGACATCTCTCTGTGCTCCCTTGGATGGGTAAGGAAACAGGGCACTTCAATTAGAAGAATTACTTCACTAGGCATTGAAAATGTAGCTGCAAGTTAGACAACTTAGCGCATGAACGGCAATTTCTACCCTGTGGTAAGAGAGATTTTGGATTCTGAAGGCTTAGAGCCCACGTAAGGAGAAATGAATCTCGGCAGTAACTTTTTAATGATGTCTCAGAAGGCATCGATAACCTTTGAATGCTATATGCCGCACACAAATTTCAACCCTCTCATCGCAGTTCTAGTTAAACTATTCATGAACTGACACCAACGTCTTTTTATTTTGAACACTTGCTAGAAGTAATTAACTCAAAGAGGAGGAGACTTGCTGTTAATGAAGTACAGTGGAAATTTCTCATTTCAGTTCCTTTTCTGCTTCTTCCTTAAATGAAATGTCGCTGGGATGTCTGCCTCACGCAAGAAGAACCAGTAGTGCATATCCCTAACCAGCAGTGCACAGTACTTCTGCTGGGATGTGACTGGCAGCAACAGAAGTTGGCTTTTGGTTTGAAGGAGTCACTACTGATGCACCTAAAAGCTTCCCTACAAACTTGGGGTAGATTTAGCACCATAAGCTATTTTTTTCTGTTTACAATAACAAAACGTTTGCTTAACAAACAACATTTTAGAGAAGGAAAATCTTTAACAAGGTGAATAAATAAGGTTGTGCACAGGTTTTCATTTTGAGTGTAAACCTATAACTATAGGAAGTTTACAGCCCTTGTTCCTCCCTCCATATACTCGCTGGGGATCTGGCTGTTCTTCCTCTGACACCTGCAGGAGTATCTAATCCGCAGCTCAGCTTAGTTAGTTTTGCTGGGTGATAAGCCCCAGACTGAGCTGCAGTAGAATTTGCATCTGCTGGCTGCCTCCATTCCTCCCATGGCCTCCATCAGCCACTCCCGACTGCTGCCACCCGCTCCCTTGTGCAGCTCCTCCTTCCTGCTCCCCACACCTTCCACCACAGCTGCACCAGCAGCTATGCTTCGCTCCACTCCTCACTCCAAGTCATTTTGGCAAAGCCCAAAAGCTCCAAATAATTGGCATTATTTCAGCTGTAGTAACTGCCCTTGTAGCATTAAGAGCTCATACAGGCATCTAACTTGTAGAGGAGTATTTAACTCCTTTCTGTTTTTTCTGTTTCCAAGCTCCCAGGGCACTCTTAAGCAAACCCTCCTCTCTCACATATCCTGTAGGAGGCTCTTACACAAAGTCTGCTGTCCTTCTATCCAAGATCTAAGCTTTCCATGCCTGTGCTAGGTGCAATTGGCCTGAGACAGAGTGACTGCTTAACTAAGGCACATCTGAAGATGGTGGCTGAAACTTCTGCATGCTGTTGCAGTGCGAATTTTTCCACTGCTTGGCACGACTCTCTCCATTAAGATAGAATTTTATTGAACAACAAAACAAGACAGCCAAAGCAAACTTGTTTTAGGCCTGTCTGCTGGTTCTTTTCATCTACCTCCTCTTTGCTGCACCAGATGTCCACAGAGCATTCTTCTTTTCCCTCCTTCACCCTTGTTTTTACTGTAGGCCTTGGCTATCAAGGTTAAAATAGTAAAGCGTTTCTTCACCCATTTCCTTCATCAATATGTACATCCATTATCAAACAAAAGATTTATGAGAAAAATTAACTCTAGTTGTGTGAACTCACTCTCGTGCCTTCAAAGAGATCATATCTTTATTTAAATTTTCAAGTAGAGAATAAAACTTTCTAAACTTTACAACTTGAGGTGTTAAAGTAGAAAACTGAAGAGAGGTGTTGAGTATGGCACTGGTATGACAAACAGGAGCTTATGTTTGTGAAAGTCATATAGCTCTCGAGTTTGTCTGTTGGCATTTGAACTTCTAGGGTATTTTTCATACTGAAAAGAAAATGTTCACACAAAACTATTAACAAGTCCTCCTTACGTAGAGATTTGGCTTTCTTTTGTGAATAATAGGATGACATGCTTCCCCACTCCATTCCCTCTTCATCAGATCATCATCAGGTCATCTCCTTTGGCATGGTCCCACAGTGTCTCCCATTCTCCTTTGACCCACTTCCTTCTAGCCCAAGACTTGATAAATTCTGGCTCGTAGTGGAGGTATCACAAGTAAGGGAAATTTCCCAGCACTGTGATAATGCTCATTTGAACTGTGAGGTTTCACCATCTATTATTTGATGGTCATTCCAGATATTAGAATAGGTTTCAGTCAATAGTTTGGATTGAACGAGCCAGCTGAGAAAATTAAGAACTCCCTTGGTGGTTATTTGGACACATAAAATGTACTAGAGACTCTCTATTCTTTTGATACCATCTCAATAGCTTCCCCTTGTGATACATTTAAACATCATTTTTCCTTTTTACTGGCACACTCCAGGAACCTCAGGATCCATATTTATTTCTTCATAACTCTTTGTCTCCTCTTTTTTCTAACCCTAGCTCCCTTTTCTTACTGAATTGCAGAGACCGTTGCCCATTGCCCATTCTATATTGCCCTGTCCACAGGGAAAATATTATTACAGACATTCCTGGGCCCCATCCACTGATGCTTTTGCCTACTAAACAGGGAGGCTACAGACCCATGTCGGCAGGAGGTAAAAGGAGCTTGAGGCTTAGAAACAATCATTCCTTAGGCTGAAGAGCAGAAGAACGGTGTCTCATACCCATGCAGTCTCACACATTTTGGTTGAATCTTGTTTTCCCTAATTAAGTGACTCCGTCTTGGGAGACAGAGCAGATCAAACAGGACTCCTAGGACCAAAAACTCTTGTAAAGACACATAGGTCATGAAAAGAAACTACTCTTGTTTCCCAGGCTCCGTTACAGAAGATACAGTATGGTTAAGCAGACAGAACAGTGGATTTTAGTCCGTCCTTTGCCACCAGCTTGCTCAGTGATTTTGGAAAGATGATTGCAAGTCAGAGTAAAATAAATTATATGTATCTGCAGCTTCTGTCTAACTTTGTAAGTATATAGACTCCCTAATCACTTAAAGATTTAGTGGAATAATCACTTGGGTCACTATCTGCGCCTGCTGGCTATTCATCCACTGAAATCCACTTGTGTTGAGTTTCTTGGTGCCTTATTCATACCTCAGCCCCTAAAAAGATTCCCAAAGGGGGACAATGAACTCCTTACTCTGTCTGAAGGGGTGCTCCCTGAGAGTGCCAGAAGCATGGAGAGTGTCCCGGTTTACCTTGCCTTGGGATTATCTCAGTCTTTTCTGATGAAGTTGACAAGTGTGCTTCAGATCAGCTTGCAAGATGGACTTAGCCCACAGTCTGCACGTAGCTTCAACATCATTTTCCATGTCAAACCATCTGGACAGATCATTGGTCTCTTGTCTTTCCACAAGAATGCAGTGCTTTGATCTACATGCAGCAGTGCACTCTCAACAACTTACCACCTTCTATTATGAAGCGGATGCATTGGATCTATTATGTGTAGGACCTTCAGGATACTTTTTGCCTGTTGTTTACAGGTTTTGTGCTGTGCCCAGCACAATCAGTCCTTAGTTGCAGGTTGGGCCTGTTTGTGCTATTATAACACTTTGAGAGCAGTAATTACGTTGTAAGGCTGACTGCAGCTCCTAATAATAAAGGGTGGAGTAAATACAGCAGGAATCACCTTTTTTTAATTTCATTTCTTAAGGCTTGTATTTTACTTGTTTTGTGGATAAAGCACTCATGCCACAAACAAAACAAATAATCTAGCGTTTCATTTCTCCTTCATTAATGAAACTAATCCAACCTACCTCAGCAGAACGTGGGTACATCTAGAGCAACCTATGGTATTCATTGACTCAGCTTCTGCCTTTGTGTTACTTAATAAAGCTCCAGCTTAGACCAGACACAGAACTGCTCTATTTCTTATGCTTCAGAGAAATTTTGAGGACTTTTAAAATTTGAATCTGCCTAAGAGAATGTCTTCTTGGGCAAAACTCTAGAAGAAATTGCTGTTGTTAGTTACAGCTTCAGTTATGTAGAAAACAACGCACCAGTGTCTGCTAAATATTGTTGTGGGGACTGAAGGGATTGGGGAAAAAAAAAAGCTGCTGAGTTTTTACTGAAAGATTATGAAAAGCTTGCTAGATTTGTTGCTTAAAGAAATCAGTTTGATTTCATTAATATCACTAATGAATAAAGAATATAACCAGTCTTTCTTCTACTTCTATGTTGCTTAACTTCCCTGATAATTTCACTTACATTTATATGGTACTAGATTTACAGGACCTGACACAGCTTAAAGCGAGTGCAAAGGCATGCTGAACTAGAATAAACAGAGGAGATAACTGAAAGCACATGTTTTTTTCTCAATTATGTTTTCCTTTTTACATTAAATTTGGTATCACAGTAATGGCAGTAAACCATTTAACAAGTTATATATGTTGGAAGTTGTGCTTTGCAGACATGCTTAGGAACAGATCTGCTTATGTGATATGTAGCTACTTTCAGTTTAGTTTTTTCCTGCTTAGGCAAATGCTTAGCAAGTCTAGGACAAAGAATCGAGATTGAAGACTCATTCTGGTTTGCACACTCCACATTAGAAGGTGTGTCAGGGATTTAATAGCTCAACAGTTTTCCTTTACACAATAACCCATATTTCCTGTGTCATGTATGTTTTGTGCAGACATCTTGGATGTACTTGAGCATGTCAAATGGCACAAGAGATGTAGGAATTGAAAACTCTTACAAGTGAGTTAGTTAGGTAAGCTCCTGTTACAGTCAATGGGTCCTAGAGCATGATTCAGCTGAACAGGCACTGGGGACCAACTTAGTTTCCTAAGCACAGGTGTCTAGTGTTGTTTGAGATAACCTAAGCTATGAAATGAATAAACAGAGCTGGTAGATATGGCACAATACCTACAGGGGATATGTGCCCTTCCAAACCAGGAACCAGAAGACAGAATACTTCAAAACACTTGAAACAGCACTAGATGTCTATGTGTAGGTAACTGAATTGTATCTCCAGATGTAAGGTAAATTTCTTCCAGGGATCCATTGACTGTATTAACTAGATAGTCACTGATGATGGGAACTTAGTTAAGTAAAGCACACTACTTACATGTACTTAAATTTAGGTGTTTGAACCTCAAACTGGATCCCTAGTCTGTGGCAGGCATTCATGGAGAGGAACAGCCACTTGTAGAATATTATTCTGTTCATCTAATCTAAAATGAGATTATTTGTCCTTTGAAGGTGCCCTTTCTCCCCACTGAGTGGTGAAGAGAGGTCCTGACGACTGTCTTAGGCCATATTTTCTCTAGTTAAAGTTATAATGGAATTTATTTCAACTTGGGTGTCCAGTTTTGCAATATTCAGAGTTTCTCTGCAATACTGTCATCTACTAGTGATAGCACAGTAAGGAAAATGCCTTCTGGCATCACCGTTTTATACTGTCACTTTCCCCGAACACCATATACAACAGCAACTGGCAATGTTTCTTAGAGAACGTAAGTCACACAGCTGTGTGATTTAAGGACTGCTTCCTTTCTTCACAACTAGTGACTTACCACTATTCTTCACCAGTTCCATACAACGATGTGTCCATTCTGGAGGGGCAGATTTCCCTGTCCTCTACATATGTGACTGAATAGCATCTTGACAGTGCCAGCAACTTAAGTTGCTGTCTTTCTTTGCCTCTTCTCTGTTCTCCCCCAACACAATGAATCCATCAGTATTTTCCACTCAGTTTTTTTGTTTCATTCTTGGCTTGAATTCTGTAATCTCTGTGAAAGCTCCAAATAGGGTATTTTATTGTTTTGGCTTTTTTTTTTTTAATCTTTCTGCTTTAATTCAGGTCCTACCATTCTAATTTGGTATTTACTGTTTACATTATTGTATTCATATCAGATACTCCTCTAGTGAAAGATGCAAAATTTTAGAAAAGCAAAAGGCTAAAGAAATTGTTGAGATACTTTGCAAAAATAAGACATTTTGAGGAAAGATTTTTTAAAAATGAAAACTCTTTTGCTAGGAGAATAGGCTCTGTTGTTGATGAGCACTGGCAAACAAGAAAGGATTTCATAAGGAAGGATTTTACAGAATGTTTTGAAGAACAGGGGAAAGCCAAAAGTGAATGCATATGAATAAGAGAAGAAACAAGTCTAGAGGTGAACATCCTCTGGCATGTTCTTTATTACATCAAATCATAGCTTTTAGGCTTTGAATGTGTTTCATTCCTGAATAATGTTGCATAAATGTGAGGGTCCATAACATTTGTGGAAGAGAAAGACCAATGCAGATCTTCAGCAAGTAGAAATTGTGGAGGGTCTACAAAGTGCAATGTGCCTATGCTCTGTTGCCCAAGTACAGGATCTGTCTCATTGTTTTTTTAGGTGGATGAAGAGGAAAAGGAAACATTTTGCTCTGCCTGCTGTGCAGAAAATATAATAATATTTAATTACCAGAGTAATGTAGTAATTTAAATTAGAAGTTGTTCTAAATAGCTAACCTTAAGGGCTTCATTAGCAGCCCTGTTATGGTTCACAAAAAGACATGACTCAGTTACACAGCATTTGACATTAATACAAGCTAAAAGGGTAACAGAAGGTAAAAAAGGTTTGACACACTATTAATAAAATTAGTTCAAGGCTTGGACTCTTTTTTTCTGCCCTCTCTATAGCATATAGAAAGAAAGTAGAAATAGCCATTCCTGTAGCGTGTTTGTGCCATGAGTCCCTGACTCATTCCACATAGCCTCAGGTATTTAACTAAGGTACCTATGTCAGCAGCCTAGCCTTGGGTCCCTTCATAGTCAGTGGGAAGAGACAGACATCTCCAGACAGAAACTCAGTCCGTCTAAGAATAAAATCATTTTTATCACCACCTACATTATTTACCTTTATTGCAGAGGAGACATGGGATAACTAGATGTGTTATACAGGCTAAAAAGAAAGTAAGATCCTTAAAGAAGAATAGCATGTAACTTCTGGGAGGTAGGTGACAGTGGGCATAAGCTATTTTTTTTAAGTCTTGATAGTCTGTCATTCTGAGAACTGGAAAAGCCCCTTAAGCTGAGACAGATGAACCTTAATGGCCTGTTTACTGGAATCCCTTTGGCAATCTAAGATGTAGCTGCCCTTCTAATGCACAGTGTGATCTAAGGATCTACGTTAGCAAGTAAGTTCAGAGAGAAACCAGGTTTACCACAAGGACTTACCTATATTGTTTATACATATTTACATATTTAAACTTGGTGGGCTTAGACTTACTCTAGAGTTTGTTGGAGAGGAAAAGCCTAAAGAGATGATCTTTAAGGTCCCTTCCAACCCAAACCATTCTATGAGTCTATGAGTCTATATTAAAAGTCTGTCTTGCTTTAGGGACAAGGCCTCACATACAGTCTGGACAGGTCATGTTTGAGTTATAGAAATGGTCAAACAGTCTCAGATCAGCTCTTCCTAAGCAGTTGAATGTTTCCAGACCTGAGCTACATACAGATTAAGAGCCAACAATTTGAACAGAAATAGGTGAGCCTCTTCACTTTTCAAAGAAACATAACTTCTCCTTGACCACCATGATCCATGTATCCACCTTACAGAGGAGCTGGAAATGCATCCTTGGAAGATAGCTTCATAGGACTTGTACTGTATGCACAGGCGGCACCTTCCTCCTAGCAAAATCAGGTGTCTGGGAGTCTCCATCATGCCATGCTGTGACTTATTTTCACCAATGTACAGAGATTGGGTGATGCAAAGGTGTCTTGAGAGGTTTGGTCTGAGGGAAAAATCCTCAATTTTACATGAAGACTCCCAAGATTAGATGAAAAGTTTTGCAAGAGATAACTGTTGTTAGAGCTATGACAGTCTGCAAGACTCCACTTGTGCTGAGCCCTTCTTCATGCTTATTTCTAAAACTGGAAACCTGTACTGAGCAGATTCAAAATCAAAGTAAAAATCTTGAAATAAAGAGACAAAGCTTTTATATGCACTGAAAAATATTTTCTTTTGCTGCCTGTAGCCCTATTCTCAATACAAATATATTAGTCAAATCACATTAAAGGTGAGTAGCATAGTCACACTTGAACGAAGAGAGATCATAATTTTTATTACAGTAAATTAAGGTCAGGTCTTCCTAACCTGTCTGTGACAAATTGCTCTTTGCTCTACTAAACCTTGGCAAAAGTGGTCTAGGAGTAGGAGCACTTTTTGTTTTCAGTGACAGATCTTTCCAGGTATAATCATTGCAAATTACAGTGTGCAAATGATGGTTAAACAAGACCTTGTCAATACTTAAGACTATATTTGTTTGAAGTTGGCTTGCTTTTCTGTTACAGCTTTTTCAGTTAGGATATACATACCTGACCACAGAAACACCACTAGGACAGTAACTAGATTCGTGGCCAAAGAGATATCAATTTACCTTGAAATCAGCAAGGCTTTCGACACCATTTCTCACTATATTGTTGTATCCAAGTTGGAATGTTACTGTCTGGATGGAAGAACAAGATAGGTAAAATGCAGGTTGGATGATCAAGCTCGGAGGGTTGTCGTTAATGGGTCAAAGTTTACCTGAAGACAGGTAAAAACTGCAGTGCTGCAAGGATCTGTATTGGCCCAGATTTATCAGTGACCTGGAGAGGATGAAGGAGTCCAATCTCAAAAAGTTTGCAGATGCCACTAAGTTAGAGAGACCAGCTGATATGCTCAAGATAGGGCTGTCATTTAGAGACACGAAGAAAAGCTGGAGCAACAGGCTGACAGGAGCCTAGTGAAGTTGAACAAGGACAAATCCCAAGTTCTGAACCTGGGAAGGGAGAAGCCCTGCAGTGACACAGGCAGGGGACTGACTGCCTGGCAGCAATGCAGAAAAGGAGCTGGAGGTATGAGCACCTCCAGATGAACAAGGGCCAACAGTAAAGAGGACTAACAATAACCTGGGCTATATTAACAGGAACACAGCTGAGGTAAGTGCTCATCAGCACTCATGCAACCACATCTGGATAGTGCATCCAGCTTTGTGTCCCTCAATACAAAAGATGCATGGATAAACTGGAGTACGTTCAGTGAGCTGGTCGAGGGCTGGAGCACTTGCCCTCTGAGGAGGAACTGAGGGAGCAGGGCTGGTTCAGCCTGGAGCAGAGATGACTTCAGGGAGAACCAGCATCACCCCTCAGTGACTAAAGGGATATGGAGCCAGGCTATTCACAGTGGTGCATTGTGGAAGGACAATAAACAATGGGCATCAGATGCAAGAAGAAAAGTTTGGACTGGATATAAAGAAAAAACTTTCCCCATAAGGACAATTAGTCAATGGAACGGGTTTCCTAGACAGGTTATGCTTTCTCCATCCTTGGAAATTTTCAAGACTTAACTAAATAAGACCCTAAGTAACCCAGTCTGATCTCACAGGTGACCCTGGTTTGGGCAGAAGGTTGAGCAAGTGACCTCCTGAGGTCCCTTCCAGCCTGAGTTATCCTATGATCTGATGACAGGAACTGAGGATCCATATTCATTGTAGCCAGCATGCTTGGAAGTCTCTGAAGATGTCATCAAGCGTACAGAGGATGACAGATACTTGCCTCTCTTCTTCTGTGGTATTAAGAAATGTGACCATGTTAGTCTTTCCTATATGTGTTTGCTGGTATATGCCCTGACATTTCATCTGAAAGCATAATGAGAGGAACATTTTTGTATCTTCTTAACCCTTAACACCTTTTAAGGGTAAGAAAGAATATTGCTGTTGTTATTAATATTGTAGCAATACTCCAGGGATATTTCATTTTACATATAGTTCAACAAGTTTGAAACAACCAAACAATATGAATTTTGAAATGATTAAGGAACGAGAGGGGTAGATCAGTATAAAACTATTTACTACGTCAGAAGATAGCATATGAAAGTGTTCAGTTTACAGATTTTTCCTCCCCCCGGGAATGAAACACAAATACTTAGTATTAGAAGTAAAAGTCGTAACAACAACAAAAAATTAAGACAATGGACTATTTAGAGATTGCATATTATTCTTCCTCTACCAATTTTGCAGTAAATATGATCTTTCTACGTTAAAACATTTAGGTGAAAAATAATATCTTGTAATTTTTAAAAGAAAAATTAAGACAAAGAATTCCTTTCTTTTCTGCTCTCCTTCCTTCACAAATGCAATTAATGTAAATTGACCATAGTCGTAACACTGCCAATGTAAATATTCTGCCAATACAAACATAAATATTATTCTCTCAGCCTTGGGTCCTTTGGCTTCTATCCTTCCTCAATTTCCATGGAAAGCTGGGTTTTGTAACAGGTCCAGCAAGTTCAGTACTTCAGAAAAAGAAAAACATTTCCCCAAATCAGTGGTGAGATATATCTGCCATCAAGCCTTCTTTTCAAAATAGAAGGTGAGCTTTTGCCTTTGTAAGCTGTCAAGCTTAGTGATTAAGGGTTTGCTGTGTCAGATCCCTTGTTGGGGTTTCTAAAATTCCCCACCAAAAAAAAAGAACCCAACAACAAAAACCCTGATGTTAGATTATCTTTGAAGTTCTGAAATGAAGCACGAAAGGAGCTCACAGTTAAAACTTAAGAGTGCTGCTGCTGTTTCCCCACACAATTACAATGTAATTTAGTTGACATTATAGTCCGGTTACCACATATGGATTGTTTTGGCTGCCATCCTCTCTGTGTCTCACTTAAGTGTTTGGATGCTGAAGAAATCACAGTTTTGGTGTGGTGATGGAGGCTGGAGTCAGGAGCACTGCAGCTTCTGTCAGGGTTGGAGCTACTGGCACAGAGTCGGCAGCAGTGAGGAATAGAGAGAAGCGCAGATCTCACCACCATCAGCTCAGCAAGGTGCTGTTTCAGGTGTAAATTTAAGAGGGGTGTTTGGTAAAGAAGTGGTGTAGCTTCCCTGATTACAGTATTTGATGGTGTTAGCATGAGAACTTTACAGCTGCAGGCTGGATATTGTGGAGAAAAATAGATACTGAACATGACTCTAGTTCAGGAGGCATCACTCAGCCTGCCAAGGTCAAGGCAGAAGTCCTCCAGCTGGCTGATTTCCTTAAAGCCTGTATGTTAAGCATAGGTGCGGGGGGATGGGAAAGGCATGTGTGCAATCTAAATTTAAATTGCACTTCACGTAGGAAATTCAATGTTTTTGCAGGTTTCCTTTGGATTTTTGCTCTGTATTCACTTATTTCTTACTGTACAATAAGCTTTTTTATTCTTAATTTTAACATACGTCTGATTCTCAAATACATTTCAGTTTAGGCAATCATGATTTCATGCATATGATCAGGATACATCTGCTTAACACCACAGAAGAGTGCAAAGGAAGCAGAAGAAAATATTCCTTCAGAGTACCAGTGAGCTACCTTTCACAAGGATTAAAGAGCAGCTCTTTCTTAGAAGTGTACCTTTTCTGACTTGCTGGAGCAGAACTTAGGGCATGCATGTCATGCAGGCAGTGACAACAGACTATGGAGTGTATTTCTCTGTCAGTGAACAAATTGCCTGTGCTTTGTCGAGGAAGAATGTAGCTACAAACCTTCAGGGACTTTAAAAAACAGCCTTTACTTATATCATTCCATATATGCCTCTTCCACCTCTAGCTTTCTGCAAAGGGTCATTTTCCTCCACATTTTTAAATAAAATATATTCCTTTAGCTGGAACTGTAAGCCAATGCGTTTTACTCCATCTCCGTAAGAAATACCTATGGAAGTTGGGCAAAGAAAAACATCTCCTGAGTTACTCAGTTTCTAGGAGCGTGCAATGAAGCACCAGTCTAACACAGAAATGTATCACATAAATCAGTAAAACATAGTACAAGAAACTGGTCTTTGAGACTTTGTCTGTACTGCTAAACGAAAGCAGACCATAGCGTGACCCTAAGGCCAAGTGATACTAAGGGATTTGTATGCAAACAGGATGCAGCGAGCTGCAGATTTGCCTTGCTCAGAGCCATCTGGAGAGGTCAAAACTGGAATCAGGCAAGAGCAAATAGGTAGTGGCGATGACTGGGGTCCAGTGCTCAAATTCAGTCACTGTTTGATTTCTCAGTGTAGATGTAGCCTCAACATCCCTAAAAGTGAGACATATCTAAAAACTCTAGTAAAACAGGCTCTTTATTGGTTCCTTTGTCACTCTGGTTCTTCGCCACGAAGGAAACCAGCAGTGTTCAGACATCTCTGCATACAAGAACAGTGAGAGTAGCTCCAGGTTTTCATTTAAGATACCAAACTCTAATGTTTTGTCACAAACAGCAGAGCTTCATAAGGGGAAAGAACTACCCAAGGACTGTCTTTATTTCTCCAGGCTGGCAGATGATGGGTACACAGAATTTCATTAACAGCTATTGTAGGTGTCTTCCCATTATGGGAAAACACAGGATTTCTTAGGTCTGTTCACAAGAGAAGGTAATTTTCTTCAACCACAACCTATTATTAAGTGTAAAGGAGCTTTTGGAGAGCAAGGCTTTTGAGCAAGCAATGATACTCCTTGCAATTCTTTCCAAGATTCATATTCTGTGTTTAAACCGCAGAAGCTGCACATGGTTGCTGTCAACTGGCCGGTTAAGTGCAGTGCCTCGGAACTCAGTTAAGGCAAAACTGGGAAGCCAAACTGTACAGATAATGAAAAAATTGAAAAACATCATCTCTGAAGGCCAGAAGGAAAGTTCCTGAAGGCTGCACTTGACTAATATAATTGATGCATCTGCTACAGACTCACACGCATTTCTCCTGCAACGGTCTCAGAATAGTGCTCACTGAGCATCGCTGCCAGACCTATCATTTCAGCTTAGTCTTTATGCAGAAACCGGGTGATTAATCTGATTTCTCAGCCTTTAACATTCTCAGATAAACACACAGCCAAGTTAAACAAGAGGAACTTAAAGATGAAAAGCATTAAAGTATTTGAAGGGAAGGAAAAGCAGATTGAGTGACTATATACATTCTGTTCCTAAGTGTTACTGAAACTACAAAGACAGACCTCCCCACAACATGTTAACAGAGAACTTTCAAGAGAAAACAGGCAGCTTATTGCTTTATTTAGTTTGAATGCCTTTGTAATCAGTCTGTGTTTTTATTTTTCCCTCATCCCTCTAATTCTGTGTACAGTTAAGACTTCAAAGAAGTGTTATGCTTTCCAAAAACTGGATTCACACGGATTTTGGGGAACTTTGGCATCTTCAATTCCACACAAACATCACATAATAAACAGCCAGTTCTAAAGAAAGTGGAAAACCTTGGAGTTCAACATGACTCTTTTTTCACTTGGCTAGAACAGTGAAAGCTTGACATAAAGAAGGGCTGTGCTCATAACCATTTTTCACATCAGGATGCAGGATAGCCCCTCATAAAGCTAAGCTAACAGAGTGAAACCTAAATTTGCCCATTGCTAATGTAAAGTGACCACTATTGTCTTTATAGGAAAAAATCAAATAACGTAACAAAATGTCACTGCTCCAAGAAGGAGCAGAAACAGACAAAAAGCCTGAAAATGGAGAAAAGAAGGATGAAAAAAAATTGTAGTCAGGTTTCTTCCAAATATCTCTATACCCTGATCAAATCTGAAAGGACGTTCAAAAAGGGAAAATGAAGCTAAGAGCGTCTCTCTACCTTGTTTTGACCTCTGCAATAAACTGCACAAACGAGGAGCAGGGCGGTCTCCAGTGATACCAATAGAAATTCTCAGATGAGCAAACAATGCCCAAAGAAAGAACCTATCTTTTCTAGTCCCTTTCCTACCCTTCCCTCAGTGAGAGCTTTTCCCAGCTAATTTTTCTCTAATTAAACTCACGCTGCATTCTGTGCTTCAGTTGTTTTCAACATATTTGCAGCTCCCTCATGAATTTTGAAAGGTTGGTTTATTAATTTGTAACTTTTCCTTCTGGTGACATGGCAGCTACAGAAAGTAGACAAAATGGCACAATGAGCTGGATACGAGGGAACTCATTGATTCTGTCATATAGCGGGATTGTAGCTAACTTAAATCACAGAATCACAGAATGGTCAGAGTTGGAAGTGACCTCTGGAGATCATCCAGTCCAAACCCCCTGCCAGAGCAGGGTCACCTACAGCAGGTTGCAGAAGATGGCATCCAGGCAGGTTTTTAATATCTCCAGCGTGGAAGACTCCACAACCTCTCTGGGCAGACTGTTCCAGTGTTCTGCCACCCTCAAAGTAAAGAAGTCCCTCCCCATGTTTAGATGGCACTTCCTATGTTCAAGTTTGTGCCTGTTACCTCTTGTTCAGTCACCGGGCACCACTGAAAAAAAGACTGTTCCCATCCCTCTGGCACCCTTCCTTTAAGTATTTATAAGCATTGATAAGATCCCCCCTCAGTCTTCTCTTCTCCAGACTAAAAAGACCCAAGTGCCTAAGACTTTTCTCGTAAGGAAGATGCTCCAATCCCCTAATCATCTTAGTAGCCCTAACCCTTTCTGGCTGACCAGTTAATGCTTACAAGTTTGGATGTACGAAACATGCTACTGGTAGTTGCTGACTGGTTCAGAGGTATTGTGTTTTGTTTTGTTTGTTTTTTTCTTTTTACAACCCCTGGGGCTGACAACAGACTGTTCTTTATACAAGTGGCTATTTGTTTCCAAATCAGTTTGAATTGATAGCATGATTTAAATGAACTGTATGCTATGAGCAGTTCATGTTATTTCTACCTGTGTTAATATAAGTTGTTTAGAATATATATTGATTTTGGGCTCCTAAAAGGAACTTGAACTTTTGAGATTATAAACAAAATGTGTTTATAATCTTATTTTATTCAGTGTTAGAATGTATTAGAGACGGAGAATGATCAGCCACTATTTCTATTCTGTTATCAGTTAGTTTATTTTGTAGAAACTATTGGTGGAGACAGCAAACTTGGTGTCAGAAGTATATCAAGTATCTCAAGACTGCTTTGGGAATAATAGGATTGAAGTGATAGAGACCTAAGCAAATATTTTTAGTATTATGTCTTTTTCTCCACAGATTATTGCAGCACAAGTGTTTGGAACAGTTGAAATGTTTTTATGTATTGTTTGGCAATAATATGGTTCAATGATATGAGAGAGACAGGCTCTGCCTCTTTTCAAAGGGAATAACCAATGGTGAAAAAGATCTTAGTAATACCTTGTATTCCTAGAAAAGTTATTCACAACTAAATAAATTCAAACCTGTAAACACAATTACTATGGCTCTTACTAAGAATTTTGTTGCCCCAGGAAACACTTCTTGGCTTAATGCAGTAAGTTCATGGGATCATAAAAAAATAGTTGAAAGATACCAAGATCGTCTGGTCCAACCTCCTGCTCAAGTCTGGGCTAACCTTGAAGTTAAATCAAGTTGCTAAGGAACTTGCCCAGACGAGTTTTGAATATTTACAAGGATGGAGATTCTGCATCTTCCCTGGACAACCCGTGCCAGTGCTTAACTACTCTTATAGGAAAGAATATTTTCCTTAGATCAAACCAGAATTTCCCTTGATTCAGGTTGTGACCATCCTTGTCCTTTCATTGTGCTCCTGAGAAAAGCCTGCTTCTGTCCATAACCTCCATGTAATTTGTGTAAGACAGCAAGTGAGTCCCAAACATGATTCTTGTCTTGTTGAGGCTGAGCACACCCAACTGCTTTCTTCTCTCCCTGTACATCATGTGATACAGCTCCATAACCTCATGGAGGTGCTCTGTAAGACTCACTTCAGTTTGCCCTTGTCTCTGTTTTATTGGAGGTCCCAAAACAGGACACTGCATTCCAGCTGGAGCCTCACAAGTGTCAAAGAGGGGAATCGCTTTGACATGTTGCCTGTACTCTTGCTACTGTGTCCCAGGATATACTTTTGCACTGCATGGGCTCAGTCATATTCAACTTCTTGCTTTCCAGTGTTCCCAGGTCTTTTCTGCAAAGCTACTGCCTAGACAGTGAATTCCAGCCTGTATTGTTGCAGGGGATTATTCTGTCCCAAGTGTAGAACTTTGCATATAAATATCAGTCTTATTTTTTGTTTTCTTTGCATGGAAATACACCAGCTAGGTGTGTAAAACCAGGGATCCAGTATAATAGGAGTGAATTCATGTTTCATTGTCTCTGCAGATACTTATAGAGGTTTTCCCTAGAAAAATGATTTAAACTGTGAGTCTAACACTTGCCCCGAATGGGAACCAGAAGTATTTTACCAGCATCTCAGTTCTGAAATTTGGAGCTATTCTGTACACTTATCCCAAAGCCCAACAACTGATTCACTTTTCTTTACCACTGGGAAGTCTAATAAGACTATTCATGCATAGCTGGTTCCTAAGAACTGTTTTCTAGTTTCAGTTGACATTGTCTTTTCTAAGCAATTAATCAGAATCGCTGCAATTATAGATAAGTCTTGAGTTGTTTAATAGATATTTAACAGTTTTCTGTGTGCTGACTCATTTTACTGAGAAGGAGCAATGAATCAAATGAAGAGCTTCTGCCTGCGTTGATGCGGCAAAAAAGAAATTTAAAATGTTTAAGTTAAAAACTGCAGTGTCATTGTATAAAATTATTCATTAATCCTTTTAAGGAAGCATTTCAGTCTTCACTTTTATGTTTTTCTTTTCTTTTGTTTTCTTCCGTCTCATACATGAATTTAAACAATAGGATACTTACAATAAGAAAACCCTGGCATTCTATTCTACTCTTGGTGAAAGCGGTGTAAACTCTGGATTTTATGATGAAGTTATCCATGCTGTGAATTTGTTTTGCCATAGGGATGTAATCTGAAGCTGGTTGCCCTGATGATATAGCATCATACTATCAGTTAGGTTGGAAAAGACCTTTAAGATCATCAAGGCCAACTGTAAACCCAACACTGCACAGTCCACCATTAAACCATGTCCCTCAGCACCACGTCAACATATCTTTTAAATACCTCCAGGACTGGTGACTCAACCAGTTCCCTGGGCAGCCCGTTCCAATGCTTGATAACCTTTCAGTGAATAAATATTTCTTCATATCCAATCTAAACCTCCTTGGTGCAACTTGAGGACATTTCCTCTTGTCCTATCACTTGTTACTTGGGAAAAGAGATTGACGCCCACCATGCTACAGCCTCCTTTCAGGTAGTTGTAGAGAGTGATAAGGTCTCCCCTCAGCCTCCTTTTCTCCAGACTAAACAACCCTCAGTTGTTAGTGGCAGCTTTCCAGCCACTCTTCCCCAAGCGTGTAGCACTGCATGGGGTTGTTGTGACCCAAGTGCAGGACCTGGCACTTGGCCTTGTTGAGTGTCACAACAAGCTGGCACAAGCTAGTGTGCTCTGGTGCTCTGATCCTGAGTGAGCTGGTTAGTTCCCTTAATGACAAAGCTGCAGGCAGAGCTGGGCAAAAGTTGACCCAGTGGTTTGGGTCCAGCAAGAATCATGATTATAATGATAATCTGCTCCAGACGGTGCTAGACTTAGATGGGATGGACATAAGAAGATTCACAGTAATTGGCAGAGGAATCAGGGCTTCTGGCCTGAGGCAGAAAACAGACAGCACAACTATACCCAAAGGAGTCCAGAACATGTTCCCTAGCTTTAGAAAGGAAAATGTAGTCCTGATCCAGTCAATAACATTAAAGCATTTAAATTGCAATTAAATGTTATTTGTCTTAATGAACCAGTCCTCACAGAGTAAGTTCCAAAATCCACAAGTATAATCTTGGGGGGAAGATATAGAAAAGACTATGCAGTGATGTTTCTAGAGGGAGAAATAATCTACCAAATTTAGGAATCTATTTAATGAGGTTGGGACTTGAATCTGTCATTAGTGCCATGCAAATATACTTTTCACAACCATTAGACAGAGAATTTTGACATCTAAATTTGAAGTTAAAATAACTAGAAGAGCTTGGGTTTTCATTAATATCTGGGAAAATATGTAAAATATGAAGAGTAAAATGTTCTAGAGAAAGAAAAAGTAATTGGGCTTAATTCTTGTTTTACTGGAATACAATCATTGGAAAATGTGTGTGACAGAGTAGCAGACCTCAGAGCTAACATTTCCTATCAGCTTGGCTGTAGTATCAGTACAAATTAGTACAACAGAGAATCTGGCCATGACTTTACAAAAAGTATTACTAAGAAAATTTATTATAACCATTTTCTTCTACTTCCTCCCCCAAAAAAGATCTTTAACATAGATCTGTTAGAGAATGCTAATAGGGATAGTTCTTTGGCAGATTTCATTTCCAGAAGACATATAACGTTCTTTTTCTATGTTATATACTAAACCATCTCCTAATCTCAGAATGAGAATTTAATTTGGACCTTAGTTTTTGTTAGACAGCTTAGTAAGTGTAAAAATGAATGCTCTTTTACAAGTGGTTTTTTTTTATATCTTTGTGTATTTCCTAATACAATGAAATAAATCCTTAGAGGTATTACTGTGCTATAGGCAAGAGCTGACTTGTTTTATTATGATGTTGTATTATTTATAAAGATAATAATTTTTATAAAAAATATTTCTGTAAAGACAATGTATAGTTAATAGTATTACTTGTGTTATTTCTTCATCATTTCCATTGATGGAAAGGTATGTATTATATCAAAACTAAAGATCAGATTTAATCAGCAGTGAAAATGAAATTCTGAGCTATGTATGTGCTTGAATATCACTAGAATCAGGCTCTGTTATTATTTATACCAGATTATTTTTGCTGGCACTGTGAATAATTTCTGATTTTCACTAGTCTCAGGGAAGAGCCAATTCCCAGCATGACAACTAAGAGAATGAATACCAAAACATTTTCAGATGGGCAGACTCTTATGAAGCAGCTAAAGATATGCAACCAGGAATAATCATTACAGCAAAATCCCTCGCATAATTACAAAATGCTGGAAGCTATTGGAAGCCATTGTAATGTGAAAATATAAACTTGCTGATTGCTAATTATGTGGAGACAATGTCAAAGTCAAATAATGTACAACATAATACTGAGAGTACAAAAGTTACTTTTGGAGATATTACTTTGTAATATCTCCAATTAAGGAAGAAAAAATATACTACAGTGAAAATATTTTGGCATAGGCAATGCAGAACTGGCAAATTAATGTCACAGAGTATTTCTGTTTCTGCTAGTCATAAAATATTTGGGTAAAACATTTAAGAAAGTTTTTTTTTTTCGCTCCAAGTTCAGCAGAGGACTTATATATTGACTTAGCTTTACTGTGCAGTCATCCTAGATGCAATCCCATCCACTTATACAGGAGGTGTCTTGTGGCTTGGAGAATAACTTTTTTCCTTCCACTTCTACTGTTGCTTTCTAATAGAAGGTTTTATAATAGCTAGAGTATAACTCTCATTTGACCAGAGAATTTTGCCATGAAAACTTTTTTTTTTCTTTACTGTAGAGAAGGGTATTTTGGTGGATAAATCAAAAGTCAAGTGCAATAAGCATTCAGGATCAGTAATAAAATATATTAATCACAGATAAACTTACTTGATCTCTATTACCGTATGTGACCTATGAGTAATGTCTGAGACAGCCTATACATGTGGAATTTACACTGTGGGTCCCAGGAAGACTTCCCCACACCCAGTTCCTATACTCACTCAAGTATGTACTTATTACATGAAGACAAGGTGTGGGTATACAAAACCTTCCCCTCATTTCCTCTGGAGGATACAGGTCCACAGGACAAGAAGGGTGATGCAGTGTGCAGTCACAAGCTCCTCCTCTCTGGGCAGCTGAGGAACAAGACTGTAGGATTCACCATTAAGTACACTTTTCTTGCCATCAGGGCACCCCAGCTGTTCCCTATTCAGAAACTTGCCTCATTATTCAGCTAATGTAATAGATAATGTAATACCACTAGCGAACATATTTCACAGCATATGATGAAAATCAACCACAAAAAAGGAGCAAGTAGTCAAATTTGTGAAAATTATTTTGGACATTTTTAATAATGTCATACAATTCCTTGATAAATGAAGCAGAAAAGAGTAACTATAAAAGAAGTCTCAGCAAGAGATTTAGGGTAATTTTCCAGTTGTCTGAAGAAGACACTTTGGAATGGTTCATAGTGTATGTTGTATGGCCAGTGGAGCTCAGAACCATACAACAAAGGCTGCAGTGAAGACACAGGTATTTTTGTTGCTTCAGGACATTGTTAACGAACCTTTCCAAAAGTGTTGTTAGCTAAAAATGACAGCATGAAACTGGATGTCTGGACTTCTCAGAAATGCAGTACATCATCTGTAGACACTGCATTGTGGTTTATGATATAGACCTTTGCCTGTAGTACCAGAACAGCTTCCCTATACATGCAGCTCTTAAAATCATGGAATCATAGCATCATAGAATACTTTGGATTGGAAGGGAACTTTAAAGGTCATCTAGTCCACCACCACTGCTCTGGACAGGGACATCTTCAACTAGATCAGGTTGCTCAGAGCCCCGCCCAGGCTAACCTTGAACATTTCCTAGGACGGGGCATCTACCACCTCTCTGGACAATCTGTTCCAGTGTTTCACCACCCTCATTATAAAAAATTACTTCTAGTCTGAATCTACCCTTTTTTAGTTTAAAACTGCTGCCCCTTGTCCTATCGCAACAGACCCTGCTAAAAAGTTTGTCTGCATCTTTCTCATAAGCCCCTTTAAGTACTGAAAGGCTACAATAAGGTTTCCTCGGAGCCTTCTCCAGGATAAACAGCCCCAACCCTCTCAGCCTGTCCTCATAAGGAGAAGTGTTTCATCCCTCTGATCATTTCTGTGGCCCTCCTCTGGACCCATTTCAACAAGTCCATGTGTCCCCTGTGCTGAGGGCTCCAGAGCTGGCTGCAGTACTCCAGGTGAGGTCTCACCAGAGCAGAGTAGAGGGGCAGAATTACTTCCCTCGACCTGCTGGCCGTGCTTCTTTTTAAAGCAGCCCAGGATATGGTTGGCTTTCTGGGCTGCGAGTGCACATCGTTGGCTCATGTCCAGCTTTTCATCCATCAGTATCCCCAAGTCCAAGCAGTGCTGCTTTCAATCGCTTCATCCCCCAGCCTGTATTGATACTGAGGGTTGCCCCGACCCAGGTGCAGGACCTTGCACTTGGCCTTGTTCAACCTCATGAAGTTCCCATGGGCCCACTTCTCAAGCTTGTTCAGGTCCCTCTGGATGGCATCCAGTCCCTTAGGTGTGTCAGCCACACCACTCAGATTTGTGTCATCTGTGAACTTGCTGAGGGTGCACTTGATACCACTATGTCATTGATGATGATATTAAGTGGTACTGGTCCCAGTACAGGCCCGTAAAGGACACCACTTGTCACTGATCTCTATCTGGACATCAAGCCATTGACCACTACCCTCTGGATGTGACCATCCAGCCAGTTCTTCATGCATTGAAATGTCCATCCATCAAATCTATATCTCTCCAATTTAGAGAGGAGGATGTTGTGGGGGACTGTGTCAAAGGCCTTACAGAAGTCCAGCAAGATGATGTCTGTATCTCTTCCCCTTCTCCCTCTCCATCACAGAAGGCCACTAGGTTTGTCAGGAAGGACTTGCTCTTCGTGAAGCCATGTTGGCTGTCTTGAATTACTTCCCTGTCCTCCATGTGCCTTAGCATAGCTTCTAGGAAGATCTGTTCCATGATCTTCCCAGGCACAGAGAGGTCCTCCTTTCTATCCTTTCTAAAAAATGGGTGCAATGTTTCCCTTTTTCCAGTCACCATGGACTTAAGCTGATGCTGATACTGTATTTCACCAAAACACTGACATAACATTTTATATGCTTGATCCATACCGCACTGATTCTTCTTATGTGTTTTATATCTAGTAAGTCGTTTAAAGTACATTACTGATGGTGCTCCCCCTAACTCTAGCCACAAATGTATAGTCTATGTTAGTTTTCTCCTATAGTCTGAGGGCCCAACCAGTGCTAAAACTGTCCTGTCACAGTCATAATTTGAAAAAAAGTATGACAGTTAATTTCTTTTTAAATTACAATTAAAAAAAAATGACTCCACTGGGATTTTCTGCACTTACTGAAAAGCTTGTGCCTCAGAAAGCAATACTTGTCTTTAACACATCATACCTTAGCAATACAGTCACAACACAACAAAATCTAATATGGCTGTTGGGAGATAAAAAAAAAAAAATCAAGCCTGTTCAGAAATGCTTTCTATATTAACACTGAATATTTTGCATATTAATCTGTTTAAAGATTAGAATTTAGCAGCTACTGCCCACCCAGTGTGGAGCACCCTCCCCATGGTGCAGTCAGCAAGCATCTCCTCATGGCATGAGGTGGAGTCATAGAATCGTCTAGGTTGGAAGGGAGCTTTAAGATCACTGAGTCAAACTGTCAACCTAACACTGCCAAGTCCACCACTAAACCATGTCTCTAAGCACCACATCTACCTGTCTTTTAAATAGCTTCATGGATGGTGAGTCCACCACTTCCCTGGGCAGCCTATTCCAATGTTTGATAACATTGGAATGTTTCTTGTTTCTTGAAAGACAATGTTTCTTGTCTTTCACAACAGTATGAGGCAACTTCACTGGTGGTGTCTGGTAGGTAGATATGTCTCTCCTAAGGACACTGGCAGTTCATTGACATAATTTCTTCTTTCTGTGAAGAAATTTTTCTTAATATCCAATCTAAACCTACTCTGGCACAACTTGAGACCATTTTCTCTTGTCCTATTGCTTGTTACTTGGGAAAAGAGATTGATAACCACCATGCTACAACGTCCTTTCAGGTAGTTGTAGAGAACAATAAGGTCTCCCCTCAGACTCCAGGCTAAACGACCCCAGTTTCCTCAGCTGCTCCTCATAAGACTTGTGCTCTAGACCGTTCACCAGCTTTGTTGCCCTTCTCTGGACACGCTCCAGCACCTCAATGTCTTTCTTGTAATGAGGGGTCCAAAACTGAACATGGTACTCAAGGTGGGTCCTCACCTGTACCAAGTACAGGGGGACTATCACTTCCCCAGTCCTGCTCACAACACTATTCCTGATACAGGCCAGGATGCTGTTGGTCTTCTTGGCCACCTGGGCAAACTGCTGGCTCATATTCAGCTGGCTGTCAACCAATACCCGTGGGTCCTTTTCCAGCAGGCATCTTTCCAGCCACTCTTCCCCAAGCCTGTAGTGCTGCATGGGGTTGTTATGACCCAAGCGCAGGACCTGGCACTTGGCCTTATTGAACCTCATACCATTGGCCTCAGCCCATTGATCCAGCCTGTCCCGATCCCTCTATAGAGCTTTCCTACCCTCAAGCAGATCAATACTCCCACCCAACTTGGTGTCATCTGCAAACTTACTGAGGGTGCACTCGATCCCCTCATCCAGATCATTGATGAAGATATCAGAGAGAACAGGCCCCAAATACTGACCCTTGGGGAACACCACTTGTGACCGGCCACCAACTGTATTTGACTCCATTCACCACCACTCTTTGGGCCCAGCCTTCCAGCCAGTTTTTCACCCAGCAAAGCATACACCCATCCAAGCCATGAGCAGCCAGTTTCTTCAGGAGAATGCTGTGGGAAATGGTGTTGAAGGCTTTACTGAAGTCCAGGTAAATGACATCCACAGCCTTTCCCTTATCCACTAAGTGGGTCACCTTATCATAGAAGCAGATCAGGTTTGTCAAACAAGACCTGCCTTTCATGAACCCATTCTGATTGGGCCTGATCACCTGTTTGTCCTGCATGTGCTGTTTAATGGCACTCAGGATGATCTACTCCATAACCTTCCCAGGCACCCAGGTTAGACTGACAGGCCTGTAGTTCCCTGATCCTCCTTCCGGCCCTTCTTGTGGATGGGCGTCACATTTACTAACCTCCAGTCAACTGGGACCCCCCTCGTTAGCCAGGACTGCTGATAAATGATGGAAAACAGCTTGGGGATCACTTCCACCAGCTCCCTCAGTACCCTCAGGTGGAGGGTACTGTTGATGCAGGTAGCTCTGCATCAGTTCTGGTCTATCCAGCCCCAGGGCAGCCCAATACTTAGTAGATATTGGAAAAAAAAAATCTTTTTTTTTTTTTTAATATCCTCTACATTACAGCAAGGGAAATTCATTCCTTTTTATCCATGCTTGGCAAGGAGTACCCCCCCTATGTCTATCACCAGCCATTGCTAAGCATTGGAAGTTGATCCTTCACATGGGTCCCCGATACAATGAGGGCAGCCCAAAGGCAAGACTTAGGAATGGGTTACTTCTAGGTGAGAGGATGTGTAATGGGAAGATATTATGAAGAAAGGGAAACAAACATGGATCTGGCACACTCCAGGGAAAAAAAAATTACTCCAGGAAAATATTTTACTCAAGAATTAGTCCACGAGTCATACTTTGTCACTAGTCAAGGAAAGCACTAATCTGTACCTACCTACCCAAGCAAACTGAGGTGAAAAATTTTGTAGGGAGTCCCCTATTAAAAACTTGGCAAAAATATAACTTTAAAACCATCTGCTCTGACTGCATGCAGTATTATTCCAGACATTTTTATCTTGAAACAAACACCCTGAAACCTTGCGAATGCATTTTTTCTAATGGAAGAGAACACTCTGTTACCTTCTTTAAGGCTATTTTCAAGATGCTTACAGTATGCATAAATTTTCTTGTCTTTCACAACAGTCAGAAGCAACTTCAGTGGTGGTGTCTGGTAGGTAAATATGTCTCTGCTAAGGACACTGGCAGTTCATTAACGTACTTTAGGTTTGAATTTGGCTCAGTATAACATTTCTGACAAGATCCAGACATATTTAGAAAGATGCATGCTTACTCTCATGTCATTCAAAACTAAACAGGGTTTTCTACTAGTAGTAATTCCAGTGGTTTCTGAAACTGTTTGAGAAGTTACTTGTTATTCATCCCCAAAGAAACTTGGCTCCTGTGGTTATAAGTATTATTAAAATAATGTAAAATCCCAAACTAGGTGTATTTGGTTAGAATTCAAATCTTAAATTATTTAGCGTAAATTAAAAATATTATTTAATAAGATAAAGAAGATTCTGCGTAGCTTTATTATGTCTTCTGCTAATGATTTAATCCAATGTTTGCATATATGGGTGTGTGTAACTGTATTGGGTTTGCGTGGCAAGGTTTTGGTAGTAGGGGGGCTACAGGGGTGGCTTCTGTGACAAGCTGCTAGAAGCTTTCCTCATGTCTGATAGAGCCAATGCCAGCTGGCTCCAAGATGGACCCACCGCTCACCAAGGCTGAGCCCATCAGTGTTGCTGGTAGCGCTTCTGGGATAACATATTTAAGAAGGGGGGAAAAAAACCTGCACAACAGCAACTGAAGCCAGACAGAGGAGTGAGAATATGTGAGAGCAACAACTCTGCAGACACCAAGGTCAGTGAAGAAGGAGGGGGAGGAAGTGCTCCAGGCACTGAAGCAGACATTCCCCTGCGGCCCGTGGTGAAGACCATAGTGAGGCAGGCTGTCCCCCTGCAGCCCATGGAGGTTAATAGTGGAGCAGATATCCACCTGCAGCCCATGGAGGACCTCACGCAGGAGCAGGTGGATGCCCAAAGGAGGCTGTGACCCCATGGGAAGCCCATGCTGGAGTAGGCTCCTGGCAGGACCTGTGGACATATGGAGAGAGAAGCCCTCGCTGGAGCAGGTTTGCTGTTAGGACGTGTGACCCTGTGGAGGACCCATGCTGGAACAGTCTGTTCCTGAAGGACTGCACCCTGTGGAAAGGACCCACACCAGAGGAGTTAGTGAAGAACTGTAGCACATGGGAAGGACATGGAGAAGTTCATGGAGGACTGTCTCCTGTGGGAGGTACCCCACGCTGGAGCAGGGGAAGAGTGTGTGGAGTCCTCCCCCTGAGGAGGATGGAATGGAAGAGACAACATGTGATGAACTGACCACAGCCCCATTCCCTGTCCCCCGTGCCACTCAGAGGGAGGAAGTAGAGAATTTGGGAGTGAAGTTGAGCCTGGGAATAAGGGAGGGGTGGGGGAAAGGTCTTTTAAGATCTGGTTTTGTTTCTCATTACCCTACTCTGATTGGATTGGCAATATATCAAATTAATTTTTTCTGACTCGCGTCTGTTTTGCTCACGACAGTAATTGGTGAGTGATCTCTCCCTGTCCTTATCTCAACCAACAAGCCTTTCATTATATTTTCTCTGCCCATCCAGCTGAGGAGGGGGAGAGATAGAGCAGCTTTGTGGGCACCTGTCATCTAGCCAAGGTCAAACCACCACAGTAACATAAGAAAAATGCTTCTTTTCTTTCTTTTTTTTTTTTTTTAAACAAAATACAACAACTCTGACTCTCTTTGATACATATGTTGCTTCTATTGTATATCTCATGTCAAGTCTAGCATGCTGCTACTCTATGTCCCCTTTATAAAAGAAAGCGTTAGGGAAAATAGGAACTGGTGATCAAATAAAAATATGACATAAACCCCTGAAATATAATTAAACCTTCTTTGAAAAGCTGTCTGAAAAATATTTAGTATTTACTGGGTTTGGGGGGATTTTGGTGAAATTTAATTTTAAGAACCGTATTTTTAAAACTGAAATCACATCATGGAGAACAGATAGACCATAAAATATTGTACAGGATAGGAATATATCCTGACAAGGATTAGTGAAGCACTGGGGAATGCTAGTGCATTTCATTCGTATTGTGCAAGCATTATGTAATGTATCTCTAAGAGTTGTGTCAGTATGAAAGCATGTAAGCCTGATTTTTAGAGAATTAGCAGGGAACATACTGAGAATAGTTTGTTCATGGCAGTGGAATTCAGTTTCACTGTTTACAGATCTCAGTCATGCTTTTCATTTTCATAGTGACTTCTACCTTGCATTCTGTGAATTCTCCACAAATGTTGCTGGTTGAATAATGGAAGTATTTGTGAACTTGTTTTTCAGTTTGAAATTAGCTTTTGAGGTACATGTGTTTTACAGTCTGTTGAGTCCTTGTGTACTCAATGGATGGGGAAGTCAAGCTTTATTGAGAAAAGTGAATTTTTATGGCTTTGTACTATACTTTCTGTGTTGAAGGAAAGGCAGGCTGACTCATCCCTATCTTACTGGTATTATCAGTATGAATGGGCTTGCACAGGCTTATTTTCATTTTTTAAAAAATCTTTATTCAAAAGCTATCTATCATAACATACATAGGATGGAAATAACTTTACAGAAGTAAAAAGGAACTAACTGTCTTCCTTTCTTCTTCTCTCTGTAGTTTGTTGCTCAGCCCAACTGCCAGCAGCTGCTTGCATCCCGCTGGTATGACGAGTTCCCCGGATGGAGGAGGCGACACTGGGCTGTGAAGATGTTGACATGTGTTGTGATAGGACTCCTTTTCCCAGTCTTCTCTGTGTGCTACCTGATAGCTCCCAAAAGCCCATTAGGGCTGTTCATCAGAAAGCCATTTATCAAATTTATCTGCCATACCGCATCCTACTTGACTTTTCTGTTCCTGCTGTTGCTTGCCTCTCAGCACATTGACAGGTCAGACTTGAGCATGCAGGGACCACCACCAACCATCGTCGAGTGGATGATATTACCGTGGGTCCTGGGTAAATGTATTACTAAAGAAAATACAGTGAAAAGTGTTTTGACCCATGTGGTTTTGCCAAGTATTCTTGAGGCAGGAAGATACAGTAGAGAGTTCTGGCATGAATTATCAACCTACCAAAACAGGCAAATAGTCCATCTCCTCCAATACTTAGCAAGAGTAGTAGACCACTTGGGAAGAGTTTAAAAATCCAAAGTGTCACCACCTGATACATTACAGTGAGGGAAAACAAAAGAAATCAGAGGTTCCTTCCTGTGATTAAGCAGTGCTCTGAAACATACACATTCATATTCTTTTTAATATCTATTTTCTCCAGGCCAGAAATTGCTATGATTCTTTTAATTGTCCTTTTTTTTTTTTCTTTGTTAGTCTACTTTTAAAAAAGGGTCCCTTTGCCACAATATTTTTTTTCATGTATTACAATGAGGCACAGTGTCATTTCTGGAGTGTTATCATTAACCTTAGTTACCCAAGGTATGCTTCTTTCTAATATGACAGACCCATCTATTGCAAATAGTGCTGACGAGCATTTTCAAGTGAATATTTTCATTAAAATACGCATGCAGAGTATTTTTTCTGTGAAAAAACATTGATGAGAACTTGTCAACTTCACACATAGATCTTGAAATGCCAAAGTGGGTTTTATCATTAGCCTATCTTTTTGAAAAAAAGAAATCAGAGCCCAGAGAAAAATACACAATTTGAGAAGGGTAAGAGCTAGTTTCAGTTAAAGGCAGTCCTAAAATTTTGATGACCAGTTCCTCTCCAGGAAACATGCAGTGGGAAGAGGAAGAACCTCCTTTGCTCTCAACCTCTGACACTGTTGTTTTCTTAGGAAAGGGTTTAAGTCATCATCCCAAAACACTTGTTTGAAGAAGCAATTAACCCTGAGAATTATGACTATCAAGATGGCTATCATTTCTAAAAGCAGTATTAATATTTGCAGTATAGACTCATACGGTCAGATTATGCCAGTACTGCCTGTACTGAATAAACTCTTCCTCTACAAGCAGTACAGGTCAAGTCAAGGGAACTGCTTGTGTAAACAAATATTCATAAGCATGAATAAAGATCAATAGTCAGATACGATGTGGTCAAATAGCTTGTGGTTAAATCTAGACCGTAATGTTCAGAGAAACCGTGACTTCCAAGGTCTCTTGCATCTAAACCAATGTACTTTATCTCTAGTGGCTTCTAACTGGTAGTTTTCTGTAGTTCCAGTTTGACATTTGCTGGGTTCAGTGTTCAGACTTTGGCTGCTGCAGTGCCTTATCCCACACAAATAATAAGGCCCCAGATTTACCTATCATAATCTCAGGCAATTCATTAGGTACCTAAGCTCCCTCTGTCACTGAAGGAGAAAGACACACATCTCCGTAGGATACACATAGAGGTCACAGCGTGTGATGAACGTGCCTGTTTCAGCTTTTTGTTGCGTTTTTTTTTAGGAATAAGTCTCAGCCAAAACCTGCTGTTTTCATATTCACGTACGTACAAACTGTGGTCTAGTCATCTTTTAATAAACTAAATAGTTTTATTAGTTCTTTATCAATAAGCTAAGGTTAATTTCCAGGCCACAACTTAGTCTGTCATCTTATGTCTTCAAACTATACAGTCATGCAGTATCCTTAAAAAGAGTAAATGCAGTACTCTTGAATTACACAAGGGAGCCTAAACCTGAGGTACACAGGTAGATCTTTGCATTTTTCTGGATGTAGATGAAAAATGTTGAAGTCTGAGACAAAACATGACCAAGTAAAACCTTTTCCCAAAGCAAAGGTTATCCTGGAGCAGCTACAGCATGTCAAAACTATTAACATTTTAAACAATAGAAATCTTCGTTTGTCTTTCTCTTAATTCAAATAGCTCTACATGTAATTTGCATATTAATAGCTACCTCCCTTAAAATGAAGCGAGGAAGAGGAGCTGTACTTTCCAGGCTTCTCATCGACATGAATTTCAGTATTCGTATATTTCATAAAACTTAAGAAGTTTCAAGATTGTCCATAATGATCTAAGCTCTCCAGTGATCAAACAGTAAATAGCATTTGCCTACTACTGTGTAATAGCAGGCCGAATGTGCTTAATTAGCACATATTAAAAGCGTCACTAGAGTGGCAGGCTCAGAGGAAAAACTTGTATTGGGCTACATTTCCATGGAGACTATTGATTTTACATTTTAAAAGTCTGTTAAGGAAACCTCTGCGTTAGTTTTGTCTTTTACATGATTAAATGATTACACAAGTGGTGTTATAGTATGTGGCAACTTTCTGTGGAACAATAATTCAGTATAACAAGGCTAATGTTGTAGCTTTAAGCAGCAGTTCTGGAAAAATCTCTTGGAAAGAAGAGTCAGAATCTCCTGTCCTTGCATTTAAACAAATAAGAAACAAGCTTTTTGCTAGTAAGGAAAATTAATTCCTGTTATTAGCTGTTGATTCAGGTCTCCCTAGCATGTCAGATACTTCACACTACAGAAACATAGGCCTGTTTCCTATACTTGAGAATCCATCATACACTGAAAAAAGGATAGGAAAAACAAGAATCCCATCTTGGGAAAAAAAATAAGGAAGAACAATATTTTCCATCATCAAATTCCCCATCCAGTTGCTGAGTGGCCTCTGAGCATAATAATAGTGATGCAAAGGGGAAATCAAATAAGACCCAGCTTCATCCTCTGTGTGTCTTGGCTGAAGCTCACGTAAGGATCATATTGATTCCTGTATACTCTTCTGCTCTAAACCCTAACTTCAAACCTAACAGTGACCACGCTAGATGTCCTTGCAGTGGGCGCTTGGCTCATCAGGGAATGCTACAAAATTCAGAGGAGAAAGCCAACAACCAGAAAAACTTGGTGCTTAGTAGATGTGGTTAAAAAGCTCCCTGCCAGTTATTCAGGGTGGCTGCAGCAAAAAGAACATTTTTTAGGCAAATTTGTTTTGATGAGTTTATTGCTCTTTTATGGACATCTTTAAATGTTCATCGTAATTATGTTGTTCAGAATAGTGCCTGGAGCAGGAATGCAGCCTTACTGGATCTCTTTAACAAGCCATTCCCCATCCTTTCTGTCAGTGGTTTATCCTATTGGAGTATGTGAATCTATAGGGAATGTGGATGCTTGGGAACTGTGCAAACTGCAGACATTTGTGGTCAGCAAACTGCTGGTGGGATGTATGGGAGTGTACAGTTTTGTCAGTACTTAGCACAATGTACATCCAAACTGATGGCACAGCAACACACTTCAGATAAAGTGATCATCGAGGTGGCAAGTATACTGTGCATCATCATCTAAATTTGGTCAAGAAAGTGTTGTGTAAAAAGTTAAAACACTTAGTACAAATGGATGGGTTCCAGGGAGCAGATATAAAGGATAATATGGACAGCAAGATGAAAGAGTACGTAACCAGCAGTGACAAATAAAGTGCAGAAGAGGAAATAATCCCAGACAAAGCTGGAACACAACTTCAGTCAGAAAGGATAATGACCACTCAAGGCCATTGAGTCCTAATTACTGCTCAACATAGGCTAACTACAAGGGTAGCTCAGATTGATCAAGTCCTTGTCTAGTCAAATCTTGAATTTCTCCAGGGACAGATATTCCTCTGCCTCTCTCAGCAACCTGTGCCTGTGTCTAGCCACTGGTGAGCTTTTTTCCTGGTATCAGCTGGAATATCCCATGCCATAACGTGCAACTATTACTTCTTGTCCTTCCAATGTGCACCTCTAGGACAAGTCTGGCTTCAATTATTCGTAAGCAGCAATTTCATTACTGGATGACAGCAGTAATAGTCCTCCATTAGTGTACTCTTCTCAAGGCTAAACAAACCCAGCTCCCTCACCCTCTTCTTGTACATCATGTAGTCCAGCCCCCAGTCGCCTTGATGGTGTTTCACTAGGTTCACTTCAGTCAGTTAATATGTATTTTTTGTTGGAGATCCCAAAACTGGACCCACTAATGAAATTATTTATTTAAACACCAGGAAAGCCACTTCTTATCAGGACTGCCTGATTCTTGCCATAACAGGACCTTTTACTCAGTTTCGTGGAGATTTACCAGGTTTAAAATATTTAAGATTAACATTTTCTATGTAGATGATTATATTTTATTCTTTGGTTGTTAGTAGTGTTGGCTGATAAGTTTCTTTGTGCATTTAAGACTTAATCTAGAATGATATTGCCATTTCCAAAACTGATGCCAAAGAAAAATATCTTGGTTTGATTATGATAAAAAAAACTCAGGAGGCTTTTTATTTGGGAAAACACTTTCAATAGTGCCATGACCTCCTTTTAAATATGGGTAGCCTTTGTAAATGTGTCTTCCATCTAAAATGGAACTACAGACCCTTCTTTGGTTTCTGAATCCCATCCGTAGTATCAAACCAGCCAAAATCAGCGGCAGAGATGTGATCTCTGGACAAGGATACTGTGCATTTAGCAAACCTAGAAGCTTTTACTTTATCCTGTCTTCCAATTGTTTCCCTAAGCATTCAGGATCAGCCACAATTTAGGCTAGATGGAACACTGCTCTGCCTATTTTTAATGGCCTTTTACAGTGTTTAAATAGAGTGCAAAAATAAAAGGGGTTCTCTTCCTTTATGACAACTGTCTCAATGTTCATTTTAAATACAATTTTATTGACTATGGAAAACTTCCCGCCCACAGGCAGTGCCTTAGAGCTGCAAACAAGGACTCTGCTTTTATAAGATAATATGAAATCGTCATATATAGACAAGTATTCAGTGCAGTCAGATGTTTTCTTGTAAAGACAATATTTTGCTGGTGGAAGCAGGTTTTGGCAGGATCCTGAGATACTCTTTGGACTTCAGTCCTGTTTTCAACTGAGTTGCGTTTTCTTGCTCCTCCAGCATTCAAATATTTCACATTTTCATAACATTACAATCATATAGCTTGAGGATAAAGAAAACATAAAAGGCCTGCAGTGCAAAGCCTGGCTTTGATGCCTTTGCTTCCTAGAAGGGGCCCTTAGTAAGGAGGCTAAAAACACCTGTTGGGTTTTTTGTCTTCTTTAATTCTCTCTCCTTAATTTTCCCTTTCTCCCATTTTTAGCAGGGGTGGTGAGTGTTTCAGCCCCACCCCATTATTCCTGCCCTAGCACTCTCCTGGCATAGAGATTCAGGCCAGGAAAAGGCAAGTTTCCTGTTCCCTCTGCAAGAATTTTAGCCATAAAGCTGCAGTGCCAAACATTCACACTACTCTTGGGGGACATAGTTTAAGCATTTCAGGAAAGGAAGATGTTTTGGATGCTGAAACTCAAGCCTTATGTAGACATCTATCTGAAGCCCTGAGATAGCCTTCTAAGTGCTGGTGAGACGCGGTGTTTGAGACTTATTCCTTTTTCCAATTCCTGTTGTTCTTCTTGTCCAGGCTGTGTCAGCATTCCTTATTCATAAGCTGTGGACCTCAGCTAGGCGCTTGAAACTCAAAGTGAACATAAAATGCAATTTATGGGGAATTTAGGTCTTCTGCATGGTGAATTTTACTTTCAGTACTGGGTACTTAATTTAGACATTGAATTGCAGAATATTTCAATGACTAAATCCCTTCATGGGACTGGGCCCCTAAATACGAAGTTTAGATCCTCGGTATCAAGATGTTCAAATCCTTACATGCCTGTTAATAGGAGAGAAGGGGATGAGCAGTTTCCTACATCCCTAAATATCCACTTCTGGCCATGCCTAGAACTGCACATATGATGCCAAGCTGGTCTTTGCAGAAATCTGAGAGCTTTTGAGCAATGCCGTATAGGACTTTCTGTGTTCCACAGACAAACTATACATTCATTTATTCTGCCTGCAGGTTTTGTATGTCTTTGTGGATTTAAGCCTTGTGCACGCTTGAAAACTGTATTTCTTACTATTAACTACCTGATAAGAACATCTTCATTATATTCTTCCAGCAACACAAGAAAATGTAGTAAGTGGTGGCAAGGTTAAGGACCATGCACGTATTTGGAGATACAACACTTTAATGAATATTAGATTGCAGTACTGTGCACATTGGATACATACTGCTTTATAAATTAAAGCTGTCTATGGTAATAGTTAGGATATAAGCCTTGCTCCTTACCCTCTCCACAATATTTTTGTGAAAGCAAGAAATTCTTTTCTGTATTAAATCAATTTTGGTAAAGACATGCCACAAACAGTTTCAATAAAGCCATGGAGTTTAAAGGATAATGAGTAAAATGATGCATGCTCCACTTGTCATGTAAACCTGATGAGCTTAATAGAGATTTACAAGCAATAAACAAGGATATACTTTTTCTTTAGAGATTTATAGACTTCTGTGCAAAAGTACCTTAAAGAATGGACCAATACTTTTCACTGGCTAAATTTCTGTTTACAGCATTATTGTAGAGCAGTGTTCAAAAGCAGAAATGTGCAGAATTTCTGTACTCTGTCTCCATATTTAGGTACCTGTCCATAGCCGCTTACTCCAAACTCAGGCATTTACCAATTTTGGTTGTTATGAATTAGGAGATTAAATCAAAGCAAACATAAAGAAAACAACCCTAGTGCCTACAAAGAGACAACTTAGGTGCACGAACCTGAAATGGTTTGGATGAGCATCTCTGATTAATTTGAACTTTATTAACCCTGCTAGCCAACTCATATTGAACATAACAGTCAATCCAGGGTTACAATTTATTTTCACATACACTCCAGGACATTAAACTTTTTTTCTTGTCTTATATTCCTATTCTTTACCAAAACTCTGTTTTACAGAGGCAAAAACCAAAAATAGAAGAAAAGGGGCCAGTAATGTTAAGATAGATGTAGTAAGTTAAATCTCCTTTAATCTTCCACTGTGATAATGAACTGCAGTTCATTTGCATTTCAGAACATTTTGCAAAGGAAATTCAAAAGACTGCTTAAAAAAATTACACGTGTTTGCTTTTGGCATTTAGAGGAGTACTGTGAAAGTCAGACTTCTCGCTATTCAAGTAATGAAAAAAAGCATGTCATCTAAAGATACTGGCTACTATCCCTTCTAAAGATACGGGGTTAAGGGAACAGCTATCCCAATTCTGTGGATGCTTTTCTGCATAAATACTCAAGCAACTGAACAATCCTCTGATGTATTGGACTAGGTGGTGAAACTAAGCCATAAATATTTGAGGGGCTCTTTAATGCTGATTGTCCAAAGCATTTGTACCTGCTGTTCCATACTGGGTGAAATACATATTTATAACACCATAATTCATAATGCCATGCCTAGACCAGTTTCATTTGCAGTGGATCACTGTTTCTTAGAAATTACACTTTTCCTTGAACACAAGAGTAGATGCACTGCCGGTACATCATCAGCACTGAATGCTTTCAGCTCTGATAGAATATAGTTCATCCAAAAAGCACGAATGCTCCATAATCCTTGTATTATTCATCACCTTTTCACAGCACTCCAGAGGCATTACTAAACTCATCTTCACTGCTTCTGTGGGGGAAGGAATTAAATTCAATTGTACAGATGAGAAAGTGAAGACAAAGAGTGAACTGAAGTTAGATATCAGATATTCTAAGTGTTGAGTTGTGTGTACAGATAATTTAAACCAGCAATTCCCAGACTCAGTCTGCTTGAGTATAACAGTCCTCGGAAGAGAGCTGGGTCACAGATGGTGCCTCTGGCCATGTCATTCCCAGCTCTTTGCTTGACCTGACGCAGGACCCGGACACTGTGCACAGTTGTTCCTCTCCCAGATACCCATTTCCCTGTGCCCAGGGGAAAGCAGAAGGTGTGCTTTTGATTTTGTGCATGTTTGTTTGAAATAGCTGTATTCTGATAAAAAATATACCCCAGAGATTGGGAGCCCCTGAATTATACCAGGATGCCTCTTTGTTCTTCTTCTTACCTTTATATAACTTCAGCAGAGATCAGTTCATCAGCCCAGGTGTAAAACAGAAGAGATATTTCAAGCCTTATCAATGCTCACTGAATTCCCTGAAATGACTGTCCTTTGCTTCAGAGAGCTGTAGATCATTAGCAGCTTGTCTCACTTCTTGTCGTATCTGTGAAAATCTCTAGATCACATAGTAGAGCAAAGTTGAGTTTGTCAGTTAAATGGTTTCGCAGTCCAGTGAAAATATGTTCTCCAAGAAACATACTAAAAGGTTGTTGCTGAACTTGGCATGCAGAGATTGACCCTGATTGACCCTTGCTTCCCATCGCTTAATGTTAAGGAGCAAAAATAGCACAGAGCAACCAACCTTTTGTGGGAAAGGTAAGGACAAAATTAGCTAGGGATCCACAAGTCTCTTTAAAACCAAAAATAATTCAGGATACTGCCTTTCATACCTTGCTTTGAAAAATCTTGATGTTATTATTTACAGTGAGACCTTAACTGTAGTTAGATTTATAAAAAACAAAAGGCAGTGTTGTGGAGATGGCATGACATTGTTGTGAATTTTTACAGTTGATGGAAAATATATTTGGGTTTTGTAGTTGCTCAAGATTCAGTACAAGAAAGGAATTTAGACAAGGTGTATCTAGGATTTTTTTGTCTTAGAACTTAATACACCTTTGAATGGATTTCGTAGGGGAGGGCTTTTTTGTTGTTGGTTTCTTTTGCACGGGAATGAGAGACATGTTACTTAGAAGTAAAATCACATGTCTAGGTAGCTGCGAGTTGGTAATTGGATCAATCAGGATAGATCCAGAATTTTTACCATCTGAAAGTTATCTGCCAGCCTGCACAGAAAGATATTGTGTCTAACCCAAGGCTTTATCCAAAGGGACAGAGAACATTCATAATAGTATTGAGCTGCTGTCTGCTTAAAGTTGTAAGGTGCGAGTATGCAAACCGAGTCTGACTTTATGAATAGAAAAGTAGGTCCACGTTTTTTTAAAGGCATTTCAGTGTCTAACATCCAAAGATTTCAAGACTGGAAATATAGCTTCAAAATCTAATCTATAGATAAATATATGAAAATAAAAGTCTTATCAGTGTATGTATTGATGTATCTACACATACAAAATTCTACAGATTGATCATATGTAGTATGTGATATGTATTACTCAGTTCTTAAGAATTTTTAAAATTCTTATGAGAAAATTATAATGAAAGATGGTATTTTTCTAAGAAAGTTCTCATTTTATTTCAGTGCCTTTTTTTTCTTCAGTAAGAAACATTTTAAATTCTATTCATTTTGTTGTCTTGGATAAAATTTATTTTTACAATATGTAGGGTTTATTTTAGAAGAAAGAACTTTTTTCATCCATGTTCAGAAATGTCTACCTCAAAAAAAAAAAATGTATTTAGCACACAGATTCCATTTTTTTCTCCAAATTTGTTTTATCTGATCTATTTTATTTCCTTTCTTGCATCAGGCAAACTGGACTTCAGTCAAATGGTTGTATTGATCAGCTTGCATGTGTAATACTTCACAGCACTATACAAAACGTCTCCATGGTGTCTGTCATTCCTAGGGCCTCATGTGGTCTGTAGGATTCTTGCCCTGAATTTATGTCTATTTGATGCCATTAAAAAAACAGGGTGTTTAATGAAATTTGTTTCTATCATCTCAGCCTGTTTCAAAATACCCATGCTATTATTTCTCTTTTACTGCTCCAGTATCTAGTTATAAACAATGCAACAAATGCTTGAAAGTCTCACCTTCAACTTTTCAATTTAAGTCTGTGATTAATAAGGTGGAAGAGCTGCATAATGTAGATAATTTTCTTTCAAGTGGCAATAAATGATAAAAGCAGGTTGATGGGGAATGGATAGGTGAGGATATAAGAGGCAGGTGTGAAATCTAGCTGGTGTGAAGAGATAGGAAGGACACAGTTGGAGAAAAGAGACAACCAGAATATAGCAAAGGTTATCCAGCTAAAACAGTGAAATCTGCTCTGGGTGGAATTATTTCAACTAAATACAGGTGCCTGGAAGTTTGACAACTGTTTTAATTCAGCCTAATCCTCCATGCCTCCCTTTTCAGTAAATGGGAAGATTGAGCCACCTGCAAATGACAGGATTATTGCCTTGGAGATGCTTGTTTCCTCCCAGGGAGGTAAAGACACCTTTGGGCAATGAACTTGTCCCCAACCTGACTGTCTAAAGGCTCTTACTGTTAGATCTACCCCTTGTATTTGGCTGGCTCCTCTTAGCAGTTTTTCCCCGGCACCTGTGTGTAGGCTGGTGATATCCCCTCTGCTTTGTTGAGATGTCGGCTTTCTTGCTGCTGAACACGTAGCTCTGACATGAGCTGTGTCACATCTGATAAATTGCTGCTTTGGCACATTAATAAGCAGGCAATGCCTGGACTCTATGTCTCTTTCCTACCTGTAGCAATGCCCCCATTAGACAGTCTCGTCACTGCATGTCTTCTCCTCTTCTCTCATGTCAGGTCGTATTTTGGAATTGCCCAGAAGTCTTCTTATATAATAAAGTCAGGTTGTGTCCAGTCTTCTAAATAGAAAAGGGAAGTGGACAATAGAAAAGGGAAAAAGACATCTCTGGATGTCTTTTTCTTGTTTTTTTAAAAAATACATATTTTTTCCTAGAATTTTCCTGATTCTTCCAATGGATGTAACAGAACGAAATTGGCATATTGTATCAGACCCTGTGAAGATAAAAGCTGAGTGACTCCCTAACCATTCTTTCTTGCAAAAAGATAAAGTTATGATCTACAACAAGATTTCAAGACCTCTGGCTATGTGACCATAAATTAATCCTAAACAGCACAACTTGAAATCCCTGAGATTCGTTGCTCAGAATAGCTCCATCATGTAAGCTCACCAGTCCTTAGAGAAGTCTTCTGCTTTGCAGAAAGGCTCCAGGATTTCAGAGTATACTTTTCTAAGCTAGCCCTTCAGGCACACTCGGGAGGATTTACAGAACTCCAGAGATCCCAGTTCTTCCAGCATTCATTGCTCTAATTGAGCACCTCTCAGGATACCTAACCGTAGCGACCTGGTACCTCCAAAGACTCTGATCTCAGCTTTCATGGTGAGATTGTCCTAGAGTTGTGGATTTTGGCAATCAACCTTAGGATTGTGTACCTTCAAAGATTTGCCTTCAGAAAGACATGCCTGGGAAGCACTACTGTGCATGCATGGATTGTGTGTCTGTCACAAACATAGCATCCATCAGTCAGCATAGCTTCATGTTCTAGCTTCAAGTCCCATAAGATCTCAGTAACTGTATTTATATAGAGAATTTGCTTTTAGATTGTTTGGCTGGCAAGAAAGACTAAATTATCACATCTCCAGTACAGTGAAAAAAAATGTAGGATTTCCAGTTTTCCATAATCATTTGCTTGAAAAGAACAAGCCCTGTATCAAGATGAACATAAAAGTTTTCCTGAACTAAGAAAAAAATTTAGAACCACCACCATTACATTGTCAAAGTATACTCCGAATTTTCAGCTGCCAAACGACATCAGCATTACTGGTATTTTGGGTTAGTTGTGTTTCTAATTCAAAACGATAAAATTTACAATAGCCATATACTTTCTTCCACAGTTCTGTAACAGGTCAGTATTTCTCTGTTAGTGTCAACTTTACATTTCGTTTTCTGAAGCCCAGGAAATGCTTGGAAGAAGAGCCTGGCTTTTCACTCACGAAACAGACCAAATGCAGCAGCATTAGTCAGCATTTCTTTTTCAATCTGTATGTAATTCTATTATATTTTAGGCAGTACTATCAAAGCATATGATGCTGAGCAACAGTCTTACAGAGAACAGCCTTTTTGCACTTGTGTCAGTTCGTCTTTGGTTGGTTGTGAATCATGGAGTATCTCAGCAGAAGACATTAACAAACCTACAGCCTCTTGCTTAAGCATTCATCTTAATCATCCCAACCTATTTCTGCTCTGTTTTTAAAGCATATTTTAAAAAGAATGCTTAACTGTGATGAATTACAAAAGAGTTTATTTAATTCTATGACTGTGTATTGATTTCCATAAAGCCTTTTTATTTGGGGATTTTCTGTCAGTGCAACTGTCTGCTTTCTGTGCCATAGCAGTCTTCCCAGTGTCAAGATCCTGGGGCTATGCCTGTATTATTAAATTTAAAAAAAACAAAACAAGGAACTGCTCTCTAACACTGAGGCTTCGGAGCCATATCCGTGTTCCACAGCCTTTGACTCCAGGTGTCCTCTGAGCCTGGAGCTGGGTCTCCTCAGGCTCCTGTGGCACAACAGTTATTTTTATGTGCCGTTCTGCAGTTGGAGCAGGGGTGATTCAGAGCAGTGTCTGAAAGCGAGGTGTATATTGCAGCCCACAAAACAACAGCTTTTATGACATGCTGATCCTTAACATGTTCTGTCTAAAAGGTAGTGGAAGAGCAAGCAGGGACATTTGCCAGTATATGGGCTGTGTGTTGAAGGTTGGAGGGGACTGTAGGGGAAAGGGGTAGCCAGACATGCTGTTGTCATGTTCATACTGTGTGTCAGGAGTGACCAGCTCTTTGAAGAGTAAGTGGTTAATTCATTTCACAGGCTGAAATGGGCAGGCATTTAGGAGCCTGCCTAGTTGCCCTGTGAAGGTGGGTTTGTTCCCGTTGTGATGGCACTTGGGCAGTTAACAGCAGCAGTGGATGCTATTATTGGTTATTAACCAATTAAGTGGATATTAAACCCTGCCATGCAATAATGTTCAACTGCTTTCTCGCTGTGACTCATCACAATTGATTGCAGCTTGAAAATAAATGTTAGCTTCTTAACAGTGCTATATTTTGTATATTAGTTTTATCAGATTACCTAAAGACAGAGTTGCAATCAGCCTGTCTAGGCTGTGGTAGATACTAAAATGGGCACATCCCACTTTCCTGTCTGCATGTTCCCACCATGGTCCTTTTTCAGAATGTGTTCCCCCAGCTCTGCAGAATGCTGAAATAGTGTTGGTGGCATGGCTGAAAATGAACCCTATGAAAAGAAAAGTTGCTGGATCAGTCAAATGATTTGGATAGCCCTGAGGCTTGTGATTACAAGACACAGAAAAAAGAATGGGAATATGTGGCTGAGATTTGAGGGGAGAAGAGAGTGAGGAAGGGAACCTTTCCTTTTGAAAGCTGTCAGGAGACAGAAAGACTGAAACCAAAACACTATAAAATGAAATTGTATTCCTCCCATCTATCCCCCTCCTGCCTTCCAAATAACTCAAAAACCTACCTGACACAAACAAGAATAGACCAGGAATTACTTCTTAGGGATCATGTTTGAGAGAAGACTTAAGTTTTCAATGCAGTCAACTAGAAGACTATTGAAACAAAATGCTAAGGTTCAAGGTGAATTAAGCCCAGACTAGAGTGATGCAGGACACTATAGGTCACTGCACAAAATCTGTTCTTTTCCTAAAGAAACATGATAAGCAGGTGGAGAAAAGCCATGTTGAATTAACTGTATCTCAACATCTATATATGAAAGACTGGTCTCTTTTGTGGTGAATTTTGTCCCTTTAATGAGCACAAAAGTAAGAAATTCCTTTAAGAAAATAATTTAATGTGAACAATTAAAAGCTCTATTGGTATTGTTATCAAAAAAGCTCTGTAGATAATAATATGAAATATGCATCTAAATGTTCCAAGTTGTTTTATCATACCATGCTGTACAATAATGTGGAGTACCTTCTTCAGAGAGGTTTTAATGTTTATAGCGTTAAAGAGTCTCCACACAGTTGTCTCTGGAGCTGTTAAATCAAGTTCATGTCAGACAACTTGCAAAATTTCCCATTGGGACTGAATATTTCTGTATCACTTTGTGTCCAGTGCAATGCATGCTCTGCACACCTGAAAACAGTTTCCATTCCTTCATGTCCCAAAGGAAGGAATCAACAGAAAATATTCTGCTGAAGACTATTCTTTCCTATGGAAAATGGAGACTTCAGTTCAGCATTGACAACAATAGAAATTCTCTTCCTTATTGTGTGGGTTCCAATTGAAATAAATTAATGTGTTGGATTGAGTCCTGCAGTCATAAATTTTCCAGTTTGAATTATATTGCAGAAGATACCAAGGACAGAGTTGGCATTGGTGACTGGTTTTCAGACTCTTTTAATACTTACTAGGATACACTGGGAAAAGAGACTGAAGAAAGCCAAAGAAAGTGCCATTATACAAGCAGATGATTTTTTTTTGGTTTTGCCTGACAAATTAATTCCGGAAACATTAATGGGAAGATAAAATTTCACCTAACTAGATGTGTAATTTAGAGCACTTATCCACCTTCCCTTTATAATTAATGTAAGGAGAATCAATCTGTTGTGAGATATGTGTCTAGAATAGTCACAGCCTTTTTTATTTAATATTCATGCTTAATGAATTATGTTCTGTTTACAGGTTTTATCTGGGGTGAAATTAAACAGATGTGGGATGGTGGACTACAGGACTACATTCATGATTGGTGGAACCTCATGGATTTTGTAATGAACTCCTTGTACTTAGCAACAATCTCTTTGAAAATTGTTGCATTTTCAAAGGTAAACTTTTTTAAAAATTCAGCAGAATATTTCAGAATATTTAAGGCTTTTTCAAACCACCTTCTGTATTTGGAGGTTCCCAGGCTTAGCAATGCAAGAGATGTATGATGTGCTCATTGAATCTTCTGCAGCTATGACAAGAAGCTAAACCAGGACAGGAGTCAACAAAACATTGCGATTTATACTTTTTTCTTCTTGGCCTAGGCAGTCTTTTCTTACTCGATGCTGAACACTCGTACTGTCATTTTCTTGGAAAAGGAAAATTAGAGGTAGTATTTAATGCTTGCACAAAATTATGTTCTGTGTTAGTCTTTGCCTGTTTTTCAGTGAGAAATTATTGCCCCTAATACAATTTTATGCACCATGCAAAACTTCTGGACACAACTACAAGAAAAATATTTACTCAAAATTAAGGAAAAAATCTAAAGAGCAAAATTTTAATTTTGTTTTGAAAATTCATGAGACATGCAACATGAAAAAGTAAAGCTGAAGGATATAAAATGGTCGCTTGAGGCTGGGTATGTTCATTTTCTCATCCTTTTAATGGACTGTTTATCAATAGTTTTATATTCCCGCTCTCTGAAGTATCTTCCAGCAAAACAGCCTTTCTAAAGCGATGGGACATGTTACATTTTTGTATGTATTCGACATGAATCTATAATATGATAGGATTTCCTCATAAAATGAAATATTTTCATCAAAAAAATGGTCTCAAATGCAAGGACACCACATCTGAACCAAAATGAAAGCATTTCTTAGCATCTGTCATGGAGCTCTTATCACATCCAAGTAAAGATGACAAGCCCATTTTTACTGGCCACTGTGATCAGCATTGTATTTCAGTTGTTTCAAGTTCCCTGCCACCAGCTACCCTGTATGCACGGAAGGAGAGTCTCTCCTCTGCCAAGATCCTTTTGGCTGGGAAAAGAAGAAGAGACAGCTGTCAAGTAGCTGGTTACAGCTTCCTATCCTCAAGCAGCAGCCATTCCTGCTACAGCCCTGCCATAAGTAGAGAGGAATATAGGAAACTCTAATTTATATCATCTTGTGTCTATTCAGAAGGGTCTGCAGGTCAGCTGGTCAGGGGCAGGGATGAGCAAAAGCCTGTGATATCTTGGCACACTAGCCGCCTCCTGTGATGAAAGGTTTCTGGCGTGCTGGCTCTCTGGCTGCAAACCTCTGGAAATCTTCTCACTCAAAGAAATTTGGAGGTGTTGCCTAAAAGAGCAAGATGCTCGAAAGTGTGAGGAGAGCTGTCATTTAAAGCTGATGAATTGCCTTTTTACACACAAGGATGCCTTATGACTGGAAAATAAATAGTCATTTCACTGTCCATGTAACAAAGTGAGCAGTTCATTGAAAATGCGTGTTTCCAAAGCATTGGAGATGACCAATTATTCACTTTAGAGTAATATTAATTAGAAGACATTATAATCCTTCCGTCTCCCAGGCGGCTTCTGCTTACAGTGATCAGACTCCAAGGTGACAGTATCTGGTGTAATGTGCATTCATTACTCTACAAATTAGTGCTTGCATGCCAATCATAATCAACACAGTGCATAAAGCACTATCTTTGGTTCTGTGGCTATTGTTTTTTTCCTGCATGTGCAATGTTGCACCCAAATACTTTTTATTCCTTAAAAAAGCCTCAGTTGTGGTAGGCAACTGAAACACATGATGATGTAATAAACAGAGTAACACAAGTGCAACTTAATACCCATCCACACTTCCTTCAAATACCTACAACAGAGTTCCCCACCTCTGTGCCAGATAAGATGGAAAGGATGACAAATGTAACCAGCATGTTTTGATGTAAAGCTTTTGTTTTCATTCCCTAAACCTTGCAAGGTAGGTTTTTCTAAAATACAGCTTTTCTGTATTTATTGAATCAAACCTATAGCCCAGTTTCTTAGATGTATTCTACCTTCTATGAATCAGCTCAAGCCACCTAAAAAACTTTTTGACCAACTCCCTTGAATAAAAATATGAGACCGCTCTCATACTAATCTCCTGCGTGATAGATGTTCCCAGAGAAAAACGTAGTGTTTATTGCCCATTCGGGGCTCTCTGACCAACACAGTAGTTAAGCAGATGGATATTTACTTCAGCTGATGGGATAGTGTAAAATGCACCAAAGAGTGTAATTTCAGGGTGAGAGAACTGCTAAGATAACTCAAAGTTATCTGTTTCATTGCCAGTATTCAAATAAAATGAATACTTCTCATACTTCTCAAAGGACTATGCTTTTTGTCTCTGGTCGTATATCAACATGTGAGGTCTTTTTAAACTATCCAGTATATCCACTGAAAATGCTCTCTCCCCAGTAAATAATGTGATTATAAATAGTGCATTGTCACATGTTTTATAAGTGACTGATTTTAAGCAACACATCTGTTTTCATGGAGGGTTATAAATATAAATAGAAGTCGCTGAGCTCTAAGAAAAATGGTTCTTTTTATGTTTTTGGAAGATAATTTATTTTGTACTGATGTGTAAAGTTAGGTGCAGTGCCAAGTTATGTACAGATCCTGCTTGCTTTATCATAAATGTTTGTTAAATGTGAGCAATGGACCTAGTGCAGCTTGTTTCCAACTCTGCTAAAGATTGCATGCAAGTTCACCTTACTGTTTATGTGTCTCAGTCACTGACATGAAAAGCTAGTAGGGAAACAGGTTCCTATTCAAGTCAAGAACTCTGAAAAGTAACTAAAAATACATTATTTGTCTCTGTATTTACCGGCTTAATGATCAACATGTCAGATCTGCTCTGTTTAGTAGTAAATAAGATGATATTTGTCTTCTGCCACCAGTTCTGCAGAAGCTAACATCTTCTTCTTATACGTTTGCATTGTAAAATGTTTTTGATTGATGTTTCACCAGATTCACAGGCCAAATGTCCATTTACATAGGAGTATTAATCCCTCTTCCCCCTGAATAATCATAGACTCAATTCCTCAATGTAATCACTGTTTTAAAGCTCTTTGCTAGGCCCTTCCCCTCACCCTTCCTGCTGCTGCTCTGAAATTCAGCATAAGGAATGCAAAGATTGGGATATACATTTTAAAATACGAAGAGTTCACATTCACATACGTGAACATTCACACTCAGAAAATGAAAGCTCTTTTCCTGAAGGGATATTATTTAACCTTTTTTTTTATTATCAGAAACAAGGGGGTCACATTTGACCAAGATCCAACAGCCCATTAAACATTCAGGTAGCCTGATCTATATGTCTATTTGATCTCTCTTGGTGATTTCATGAGATCTACAGTTCATGGGGTTTTTTTTCCTCATGGGACAATGGTGATCACTGAGACTTTTTTCTCACAAGTGGTTCTGATATTAGATTTGCATTTGAATTCTTTTGAGTAAGGATCAAGAATTATTATTTTGTATTCCCTGGGTGACATCACACAAATGTATTTGCCTTGAAACTCTACTGTTTATATGCTACTCAGTTTGTTTTCTGCTCTTCTTAATTTTCCATTGATATACTGCATACATTTCCTTCAGCCAACCAGCCAATGACAGGTATTATTTAATCATGTTAAATGATGGTTGGCTTTGTTACATGTCAAAAGGTTGTGTTTGCATTTAAAGTGGGGACAGATATTCATCAGGGTCACAAAATAATGAAAGAAAGACTGCAAAGTATCAACATCATGATTTACAAGCTGCTCAGCGTTGCTCTATTTGCTGTTACCATTTTCCATTCCCTAGAACAATAACCATTTATTTCTTCTGTATACAACAGAAGAACATCAACAAGCATGAGTGAGAGAACAAATACTTCAGTTCTTCATGTTTTGGGTTGTTTGGTCTTAAAATACAGTTTCTCTTTTTTTTTTTCATATTTTCACTGTTTCTGATTTTAATATGCCTAGACTTTTTGCTCCTCTGTTTTCTTTTCCTTTTCATATGTGTGTTTCTTTGTTCTTCTGGTTCTTCTTTGGTATTTCTAGATTTCTTTTCAGCATCCTCTAGTTAGTGGAATCAATAAGGTTTTGTTGTCAGAGCCCTCTTACGATTTTCTTTGTATTATTTGCTGCCTTCTTTCAGCTAGTATATTTCACAGATAATTTCTAAACTTACTTCTCAGGCCTTCACCTTTCTCACTATTTTTCAGCCAAATATTTCCAGTCTCTTAAATCATGTCTCTTCAAAACTAAAATAACAGCCCTCACTGTCTGCTTACAACTGTGAGACCTTTTGCATTGTATCCACACGTGCAGGAAGCACTTGTGGCCAAGAAAGGCAGAGCCAGTTAAGCTGAAATAACACAGTTGTGCCTTTGATTTCCCTTTTACAGATGAGAGGTCATTTGATCTTTTCTGACTGTTTTAACACATCATTTTTGTGTCTCAATCCAGAACATCATAGATAAAGTCCATTCTTTTTATCTTTCTCCTTAACCTCACCTCTTCTAGAAAAGGTGACATTGGATACATCTTGTCAGACTACAACTGTGAGACAGCCTCTCCCCTACCCCAATAATCAATGAGGAGAAACAGAGAGTTAAAGAACAACTCATCTGACCTGTTTGGAATATCTGCTTTCCTGCTACCCTAGAAATGCCCGGGTTTTTTTTTGCTAATTGTAAAAAGAGGTGACAGAGAGTACAGATGTGGCTGTCCATACCTGATTGGTTTAATTTGATCCTTGGTCTCTTAGTATATCATATGCTACCCATATTCAATGTCCTGTAGTTACACGTTTTTCTTAGAAGGGTATTTTCTTAGATTCCCTCCCACCCCCTCTACCCACCACTGGCTTGTTTAACTTCCTTGGAATCTGCCACTACTTACCTTCACATAAAATATGTCTGCAGTTGGATGCTTCTGATTCTCTACCAAAAACTCTGTCTCTTCCTAGTTTCAAATACCTTCTTTAATTTTTTTCCTGAATATATTTTACCTTATTCCCCCAACACACTCTGTGTACTTTTCCCTAATCTGAGTATCTACTGCAATGTTCAGCGCCTAATCTTTGCTTGTACTGACAACTGTTCCTAATTATCTAATAGGGGCAAGTTTTCACATACCAGGGTTGTAAAGTACCATCAGAATTCACAGTAACATACTGTATAATATATTCCAAATAATACATTATAGAGAACATGCTGAGGAGTTCTCACCTCTTTTCTCAATGAACATTAAAAATTGTTTCATCTTCATTTTCTTCTTCCTTTTATCTCTTAGCTGGTGTCTCTGGTAACTCATTTATGTTTTCTACTGCCTGTTACTTCATCAGTGATGTTGAATCAATCAGAATTGGACTGAAGGGCAATACTGGATGAGACAGAATAGCATCTCTTTGGAGATACGATGTCAAATGGAGTAAGACTTGATTTTACAGCATGATCATTAGGAGGCAGCATAATCTAATGAAGAGAGTACTGACCTATGACTCCAGCAGGTCTGGATTTAATTCCCTACTCTCTAAAGAACAAATATCACTAGTGGTTGGAATGTAAGACTGAGTAATTCTTAAGTCTTCAATGCACTACTATTCTACAATTTTGCATTTCTTATGCCCAAACCCACAAGACTGTCAGATGCTATGGCTGCTTGTGTATGAGTAAATAAAACTGTACCAGGGATTGCTGTCAGACAGTGGGACTGTCTCACCTGTGCTAACAGTTGGTTAAAGCAAGCCTGGCATGGTGGGGTCCTGTGCCAACTAGCACTGTCCAAAACAATGCCCAGTTCCTATCCACAATTTGCATCATAGAATCACAGAACCACAGAATGGTTAGGGTTGGAAGGGACCTTTAAAGGTCATCGAGTCCAACACCACTGCCCTGGGCAGGGGCATCTTCAATTAGGTCAGATTGCTCAGAGCTCTGTCCAACCTGACCTTGAACGTTTCCAGGGATGGGGCATCATCCACCTCTCTGGGCAATCTGTTCCAGTGTTTCACCACCCTTATTGTAAAGAAATTCTTCCTTATATCCAGGCTAAATCCACCCTCTTTTAGTTTAAAACTATTACCACATGTCCTGTCACAACATGCCCTGCTAGAAAGTGTGTCCACATCTTTTATATAAGCACCCTTTAAGTACTGAAAGGCAATAAGGTTTCCCTGGAGCCTTCTTTTCTCCAGGCTGAACAGCCCCAACTCTCTCAGCCTGTCCTCATAGGAGAGGTGTTTCTTACCTCTGATAATTTTTGTGGCCCTCCTCTGAACCTGCCCCCACAAGTCTGTGTCCTTCCTGTGCTGAGAGCTCCAGAGCTGGACACAGTACTCCACATGGGGTCTCACCAAACCAAAGTAGAGGGGCAGAATTGCCTCCCTCAACCTGCTGGCCACCCTTCTTTTTGATGCAGCCCAGGATATGGTTGGCTTTCTGGGCTGCAAGTGCACATTGTTGGCTCATGTCCAGCTTTTAATCCACCAGTACCCCCAAGCCCTTCTCATCAGGGCTGCTCTCAATCCCTTCATCCCTCAGCCTCTATTGATACCAGGGACCCTTGCACTTGGCATGGTTTGCATGGGCCCACTTCTTAAGCTTGTCCAGGTCCCTCTGGATTGCATCCCATCCCTCAGGTGTGTCAACCTCACTCAACTTGATGTCATCTGCAAACTTGCTGAGGGTACACTCGATCCCACTGTCTATTGTTGAACATATTAAACAGTACTGGTCCCAATACAGACCCCTGAGGGACACCACTCGTCACTGATCGTCTGGACATCGAGCCATTGACCACTGCTCTCTGGATGCATCCATCCAACCAATTCCTTATCCCATGCACAGTCCACCCATGAAATCCATACCTCTCCAATTTAGAGAGGAGGATGTTGTGAGGGACTGTGTCAAAGGCCTTACAGAAGTCTGGCTAGGTGACATCCATAGCTCTTCCCTTCTCCACGGATGTAATCATTCCATCATAGAAAGTCCCTTGGTTGGTCAGGCAAGACTTGCCCTTGGTGAAGCCATGCTGGCTGTCTCAAATAACCTCCCTGTCCTCCATCTGCCTTAGCATAGCTTCTAGGAGGATCTGTTCCATGATCTTCCCAGGCACAGAGATGAGGCTGACAGGTTGGTAGTTCCCGAAATCCCTGTTTCTACCCTTTTTAAAAATGGGTGCAATGTTTCCCTTTTTCCAGTCACTGGCGACTTTACCTGACTGCCGTGACTTTTCAAATATCATGGAGAATGGCTTGGGAATAACATCAATCAATTCCCTCAGGACTCTGAGATGCATCTTGTCTGGTACCATAGACTTATGTATGTGCAGGTGATCTCAAACCACCTTGAGAGCAGTCGCCTTCTTTGGAGGGTGAGCGTGGAAACATTGTGATGCCTGGCTATGTTTTTTCATCTGGCCTCAGTGTCCTTTTCCTTACTACTGAGGGCATGCTCAGCAGCTCTGAAGGATGCACCTGGCTAGTGTAGGTAAATACAGACTGCACCGTACTCCCTCTTTGAAATCTGCTTCATATTATATTATCCCATGGTGCTTCATAGCATAGATTCTGTCCTCTGATATGTTCTGTAAAACAGATTAATGAAACCAAATAAATAATAATGTCTGCCACAGTAGCTAAGCCTCAGTTCAAAGTATCATCTTTCATCTTCAAGAAAATTTTGGTAAAGCTGGAACAGTAAAGAGTCACAGTTCCAGGGATCAGATTCTTCGATAATGAGACGCACAAGCAGTTTGCCATGGTTCATTAATAAACAGCTTTTTCATCGTTGGTGCAGTGTTAGTGATTAAGTGATATACTTATTTCTTCATTAAATGTTTTCTTCTAACTTGCCAAAGTTCTTGTGTGTTTCTATCCATCATTGTCATATCTACACTGTTCTCCAAAGAATTATTTTACCCGATTTTACAGCCGAAGGTTTCTATAATTCTACACCCCAGGTGTTTAAAAACTGTTCCTTTTACTCTCAGTCAGAATTATTAGACTTCCTTTTGCTAGTGTGAAAATTATAATCAAATGCAAAACACAGGTGAAAAACCTGGAAAGTATAGACCATCCTGCAGATAAAAATGAAGGACAAGTACATGGGTACTGCCCATTTTTGTTTTGCTAAAATAAAAAAAAAAACTGAAGACATGCTGCTTTCTAGAAGATTTTTCATTTTATTGTGCTATCTGAAAATGAATTGAACAGCTTATAAAGAAATTGACATACTTGTTTGTGCAGTAAACAAGGAGTAATTTCTTCCCTTCTGCTTGTTTTCAGTATAGTGGGTTAGTTCCACGGGAGAGCTGGGACATGTGGCATCCAACCCTGGTGGCTGAGGCCCTGTTTGCAATCGCAAACATCTTTAGCTCGCTACGCTTGATCTCATTATTCACTGCAAATTCTCACCTGGGACCTCTGCAGATATCTCTAGGAAGAATGTTGCTGGACATTTTGAAGTTTCTTTTCATATACTGCCTTGTGCTGCTAGCTTTTGCAAATGGATTGAACCAGCTGTACTTCTACTATGAGACAAATGAACCCGGCAACTGCAAAGGAATACGATGTGAAAAGCAGAATAATGCATTTTCAACGTAAGTGACTGATCTATTTCTATCCTCCCCCTCTTCCCCCAATATTTTAATCATTTAGATGTTGTTTACAGGAAAGAGGTTGTCTGTTTTCTGTTGGTATTACAGTGGTATCCTGACAGATACATCTAAAGTTACCCTAATAAGAAAAAAAAAATAACATTATGTCACTCTGTAATAATGTTCATCCCATACCACAGTGAAGTCTATATAATTCAAGGTATCTCAAAAGATAAAAAGATAAAATAAAGAGGAGGGGGAGATAATATGAGAATAAAAAGTACATATTTAGAATTAAGGCAAAAAAGGTCACCAGATCAGAGCTTGTTTATCCAGGCAGCTGTCACTCTGCATTTCTTCCATGTCTGCTTGTGGGCATTAAATAAGTGGTGTTCTAAAACATAAAGTTTCCTTGTAAATGTGATAAACTGAGGCAGGAAAAAAACGTTCAGCTCAGGTTTATACTGACCCTGACTCTACTCCACACAATCAAATACTGCATTTTAATTTCTGTTTTAAAGTGTTTTTTTTTCTTTCACTTAAAAATTAATTATACTTTAATCTGTTCTGTCATTCATCTATAGTACCGAAACACTACCAAATTAATACTAATTCTCTATCTCATGTTTCAACTTCCAATCTGAATCAAACTCCTGCTATAAATACTTTTTCCCTATTACTTTCTATGAATTATATCTGTTTCTAAAATATATTTATTACCAATGGTTTCCTTCTCAAAGTAAATAATTTCATTAAAATTGCACCTTTTATATCATCTTAATCAAGTAACTTTGCTCAGGCACAGCATATTATCTTGCATATTAATAACATCTTATGCAGTTCTAAACTTTGTGTGATCTGAACAGACAAGCACGGGGAAATTTTTCAGAGCTGAACATCGAAGGAAGCAATATTATTCATCTGTAAAATAGTGGGGACTACTGGTAGTAGTGCCAGAAGATGGTGTCAAGGCAAACTGCAATGCCTTCTGAGCCTTTTCTGCAACTGTGAGCATGGGAGAATAGTAGATGTTCGATCTGTGCTCAGACAAATGTAAACCATATAAGAGACTCCAGAGCAGTACTTTACCACTCATGTACACTGTATTATAGGAGCAGAGAGACAGGACCTAGAGTTTCTATAAGTAAAAACATACTGCCCCCTCAGGTATCTCTGTCAGACAGCACTGTACTGGGTTGCATGACAAAGTTACATTTCACAGGTGGTACCGCATGGCAGGAAAGGGACTGAAGGGTCCCAGCATCCAGGGTGGTACAAGTTCCCCGCAGTTCAGCAGCCTCCCTGCTCCGGGTGCAGTGGGTACGGTGTTGGTGGCCCACACATCCTGTTCGGGTAACCTGCTTCTGGTGTCAGGTTGAAGGAGCAGGAGAGAAGCCATGGGTAAAACTCAGTCCAATTCATCTCAGATACAGGACCAGACAAGCAGAAAATTTTGCTCCAAACTTTTCAGGAGCAAGTGGGCTAACCGTGGTCCATGTTTATAATACTATAGTGTAGCTAAACATTGTACAAAAGTGAAATTATGTCAAGGTATCTAGTGACAGAGGATTTTTTTTAAGGTAGGTTATTGTTATTTAGCTTCCTAGCTGTTGTCCCAAACTTCTCTTCCATGTCATTTAGTTATCAAAGCACAAGTTTCATATGAGAGTAGCATTTTTGTCTTTTTATTGTCTTCATTCTTTGCAAAACAAAACATATGCTAATGATAATAATGTCCTTCTAATTATACAGCTCCTTTTATCTCAATGACTCTCAACACAAACTAGAAATTGCATAAACTGACAACACCAAGTAGGTATAAGGATACCATAATTGTTTTAACATCTTGGTGAAACACAATCATTGAGTTACCTTTGGATCCTTGTTCTACCCTCTACAGGCAAGGCAAAAGGTCAAAATACTTCAAGGCAGGTGTCTAAAATAAGATCTCTAAAACTATATTTATCCCTCAGAAGTTTGAACAAATCAGCCTTTTACTCACAGGCTTATTTATAGATTCAGTGTTGTATATCTAGAGACTCAGATTTGAAACATTAAGCCATTGTTTCCCTAGAAAGATATTCCATATATGTTGCCTATGTTGTGATAATTATCATTCATCTCAATTGAGTCAAGAACTTCTGTGTGTTTGGGCGAAAACGGACCAATCTGAAAAACAGGTGTATTGTTATTATACAGCTATTCCTTTCGGGTTTTGTTTTTCAGATTATTTGAAACGCTGCAGTCATTATTCTGGTCTATATTTGGACTCATCAATCTCTATGTGACCAATGTGAAAGCAAGGCATGAATTTACTGAATTTGTCGGGGCAACCATGTTTGGTACATATAATGTAATCTCTCTGGTTGTTCTACTCAACATGCTAATAGCCATGATGAATAATTCTTACCAACTTATTGCTGTAAGTTGTTCTTTATCCTTAGATTATTTATAATATATACCTTCTCTCTGTTCCTACATCCCATTTTTCTGGCAGTAAATCTTTTTTTACAGATAGGATATTGGGACAAATTCTCTGATTTGTTCTAATTCTTTGGCACTGTTCTGGAAGGACAGAGAAACCAGACCCCAGCTGGATCGGGAAGATAACTCTGACTGGGGAAGAGGTGGCCCTACTGCAGAAGCCAGCTGGTGGCTTAAGAAGGGTGTCCTGAGGCTGCTGGCAAGCGACATGGGCTACAGCCCTGACCAAGCTGCACTGTGCAGGACCTTTCCTGAGAAAGAGACTCTGCCAAAGATTGCTCTGTCTCTGCTTTAATACATTATATTTATTAACCATTAAAAGGCTGTTATTTGGGGATTTTTATATAGCATGAATATACAGTTAAGAGAATTTGGATGCCCGTGTTTCATGGACAATTTTGGACCCATTAGCAGTTCAAAGAAAAGGTTATGACTTCTCTTTCAGCAATGTCCTGTTTTCCCTTTAATGAAAACTGTCTTTATCAGAGCTATTGGCTTATTTTTATTTCTCAGCTGTCTATTAAGGAGACTAATGAAAATAAACACTGATTCATCAAATGAGAATTCAAATATGATCATGCAGAAAACAAGCAAATAAAAGAAAGCTTCACAGTCTTAAGATTTTAAAATGTGCCTTTTTTCTAATCTGAAAATTAGAGGTTTTTCCATGAAAGAAATACTGACTACATGTGTTTATATAACGCTTGTTGGCAAAGTCTGGTACACAATATCACAACATACTAGCGTACATCAAAACTCATATGCAGGTAGAATACTTTTCCTATTACAACTTCTAAATTAGTGTTTTGATTAGTACATATCTTGCTAAATATTAAAGGTGAGGGGTAGACCTGTAGTTTTTGGTTACTATGTTTGTTGTCAAAACCTAATATTAGTGATTTAAACTTCTTGTTCAGCTGCTAAGATTTAGCAATCTTTAGTTTTGATTTTTTCAAACTTTTCAAAATTATACAATATTATACAGAAAACAAGAGAAAAAAAATTTCAAATAAAAATTAATTAAAACCCCCACAACCTATTCCAAATGTATAATTCTGAAGTAGGAAGAAAAAAAGATACTCAACAATTCTAAGTAGCCTCATGATTTGTTGGATAACCTATTTGTGAATTTCTGGGGCTGGCAATTATTAAGAGAGTGCATGAGACTTACAGACTTGTAGCTGCTATACAGCAGAGTGTAGCTATTATAACAAAACATCTCTTCCAGAAATGTAGCGTTTTTCTGCTTGTAATTATCCTGTGTTGCTTGAAAGACAATTATTTAAAAGCCTGTAGCAAGGAAAGAGTGGTTGAAAGTGGATATATACTATACATATCTAACATCTCTTTACTAAAGTAAAGCAGCATAACTTTGCATTGTGTTAAAGACCTTCTGTCAAAAGAGATGCCAGTATTTTAACAAGAAAATTCATTAGTATTTCAGGGTTGTTCTAGTTTTAGGTTTTCAGATTTTTGTAGAGATTTGTTTCATCTCCTTAATTACAGTAACATCTGTGCTGCCATTGTGTTTCTTGTGTGCAGGATCATGCAGACATTGAGTGGAAGTTCGCTCGAACAAAGCTCTGGATGAGTTACTTTGAAGAAGGAGGAACACTGCCCACTCCTTTTAATGTCATACCAAGCCCAAAGTCTCTGTGGTACCTGATCAAATGGTTATGGAGACACCTTTGCAAGAAAAAAATTAGAAGAAAGCCTGAAAGCTTTGGAACAATAGGCGTAAGTCCTGTGTTTTACTCTGTCTGTAGTCCTCCTTTTTGCTGTATAGATTAGTCTTACTCAGCTTTACAGAGCATCCAAACTGTTAAATAATATGCATATGAATTAGAAAATAATTCTAGCAGAGGATGTTTATATTTTACATTCCTGTCAATGTATTGACAGAAGAGAAAGCAGCATCATATTCCTGTGAAATGACAATATGAACCATAACTGTGCCTTATCTACAGATAATGCAAGAAAGATTAGAAGCAATAAAAATATGAGAGATCAAATGACCATACTTCTCTACCAGTCCCAGAGGTGTGGGTGATGGTTTCTAGCTCAAGTGTCACAGTTCAAGTATCATTGACATATCATGAACCACAGACTCCTGTTTAAAGTATTCCTCATGGGATATTCTCTGTCTTTCTGTCTCTGTGTCTCTCTACATGCAATGAAATGGGATTACCATAAAAGCATTCTTACCAAAAGCTGTTCCCATTAAAGAAAACATTTTGAAAGTTAAAAGCATTTACTTGGAATTGCTTACTTGAATTTACAGGTAAAGTTATTTCAGAATCACATTGGTACCCTATTCTAATAGTGCTGATTAGCAGTGAAATTTCTTAGAAAAAAAAAAAAAGGGGGAAAGGACACACAAGGGGAGCAAGAGTAGTCCTGCACCTGGATTCAGCAGATGCCTGTGGAATATCTCAGCCACAAACAGACTTTCTCTGGTAGCTACAGTGGGTAAAGCAGATTTGAATTTGTCCGTCCTAGCTTTATCCAGTTGAGATACCTGTCAGCAGCATAGTTTGTCTATACTGTCAGAGGAAATAACCAGGCAACAGCCTAACCCACCAACAACTAAATCTCTCTAGTTATGTTTTCTGCATTTCCCATAGCGAGCAAGTCAGTACCGCAGTAACTAGACTGCATTTAGCCAACTCCAACATAAAGAAAACTATTGCGGGTAAAATGTGGATAATACCACTTTCCCTATGCCATAGGGATTTGGTGAATATACATATTTTCAAGTCTGTTAGGAACTCAGATAGCAAATCATTAGTGAGAGTACGAGAGTGTCATGAGTGGGTAAGGGGAAGAAGAAAGGGTTATAGTTCTCATGCTATTGACCCTGGTAGCAAAACTTCCATTAATTTCAAAGAAGCCAGGGGATACAATTCTTTGCTGGACCATTACTCTATCGACCTTTTCTTTATATTTCTTCCCAGTTGCTTGAGAAGTGAGTAATGAGGATAGGCTTTTCCTACATATTCTCTTGTCAAATCTTGGCATTCAGTTTAATCAGCAGATATGCTTGGAGGAACAAGTTTACAAGGGTGTACAGATGTATGATAAAGAGAGAGTGACATACAAAATAAATGCACAATTCCTAAGCTGATGAGTGGATTTTGTCCTCTTGTGGAAAGCTTCTAATCAGGATTATTGCAATATCCTCATCTTGTTGGCCAGTATCTACACTGTGAAAGCAAAATCTGCTTCACTGAGCTGTCATACTTGTAGATAGGAAAGAAACAGCCAGAAAAAGAAGCTTATAAGCATGAGGATGACATTGAAACAAACCAGTAATAGACTACAAGAAAGAAACTCTGAAAAAAAAACAAAACTTAAAATTAACATTAGAAAGCGGTGGAGAGAGACAAGCAGTGATTCAGATAAAAATAAAAACAAAAGACGAACTAACATGAATGATGAGTTTCAAGAATAAAACATCACTGTGTAATCTAGCAAGGGAAGTAAGTACATGCAGAGACCAACAGGAGGAAGAACCGTGAGATTTTGTTAGAAAGAGAAAATCAAGAGTGATGTACTTGCATGTGTGGGAGAGTGGGCTATGCTTCTAGGCATTTGTTAAACATTTGGTAGGGATGATTAGCTAGTGTAAACTGGTAAAGTGATATTAAAATTAATGGAGTGGTGCCAGTGTATAGCAGCTGAGGATCTAGGGTTGGTTAACACAGTATCCCTGTTCGACTGAGATGGATCCAGAATACCCTTATACATCCCAGCAAAACCTACAGGACAATATCCTCTGTGAGACTTTCCATCCAGGATAAGGGATTTTTCTTCCTTTTTTTTTTCCCTCTCAAACTGCATTTCTGGGAGTAAATTCATTCCTGGCTCTGTGGAATAAAAGGGTGAGAGACAGGATGCATTCAGCCCCGTGCTGAATGACATGATGAGGAAGGGCATTCAGAAAGATCACACCTCAGTTCCTACAGCTACCTTCTGCTGGTGTACATAAATACCACCTTCTAGAAATTAGCAGCTTGGGTTTTGGAAAACTGGTGCATCAAAGGGTCAAGGGGCAGGGAATCTATACACAGAGCTGGTTGGGAATTTTTCCAAATAGAATTTTCTTTTTTTCTTTTTTTCAATTAAAAAAAATACAAAATCCTTAACGCCCGGACTTCATTAATATATAACAGTTTCAAAGCAGCTTTTGTTGGGAAAGACTTTTCAGCTTCGGGATGGAACTCCTGCTTGGAGAGAGAAGGAGTAGGTACCAAGTAAAGCAAATGGCTCAGGCTAAGGGAGACCCAGGTTCACTTCCATTCTCCAGTAGATATTTAATTATTTACCTTGAGCAGAACAGTCCTGACAGGAGAGATTTCCATGTCAAAATCATTAAGACCTGGGGGAAAAGTTGCTCTCTTGGGAGAACAGATAAGAAGGAGCTGAAAGAAACAGATAAGAAGGAGCTTCCTTATAATTTGAACATGAACCACTAATTACTGAACTGTTTGGGAGTGGAGGACATAGGCAAGGGAGAGATATAGGACATTTTTAGTTAGTTTCTGGAAAATAAATTAAAAAAAATAATGTTTGATGAGAGAAAGTGGAAATCCCAAAGTCTGTGAGACAACAGGGACATATCCATCACTAGTTTCCACTACAGAATAAGTACTTAGCTGCAAGTATAGCTGAAACGCCTCCAGAGCAGAGGGCTCACCAGCAGAGCCATCATGGCTACAAGACTTCCAGCTGCCTGGAAGAAGGGAGTGCCTGACCAGGAAGATTCAGTTTACGTCTCTGGGTGTCTCATAAGAATACAAAGTTCTTCGGCTAGCTCCTCAGCTGTAACAGAAACCCCATTAGGGCTATCTGAATTTGGAACAATTTGCAATTTCTAGGCCCAGTTATGCACCCAAGCTCCAAAATGGGATAAGATGTGGGTATGGACTCTGCGCTCTGATTTCCACATTAGGAAAATCTGTCCACACCCATCAGAGTGTGAGAGCCACTATTCACTCCAGCAGTCAGGTCCACGCACAGTTTGGGTAGATGTAAACCAGATGCTGTTAACTGGATTTTCCCCAAGAGGTTAAGTCATCGGAGAACAAATGGGCACACCATGGTGATGTCAGAGTTTGTCCTGGGGGGATGCGCTGCTTTCTGGTTTTGAAAAACTTATTCCCATCACCCACAGCTCAGCCTTGGGTTCCCAGAACTTCTTCAGTTGTCCCAACAAACTGCATCACAAATTACATTTAGAACCTCTATGCCCTTTCAACCAAAGGGAAATTAAGAGTTTTCTCTGCCAATTGTTCAGGGATCTCAGATGACAGCTCTCTGACTCCAGCTCACTGGAATCTCCTGTGTAATAACTCTGGCCTCAGAGCTACAAGATAAGCTTTGTTGGGAGCTACTGCTTTTCATTACAAACTCTGATTCCTTCCCTATGACCAGTACTGGGGAAAAACCACTATAGACTCACTTTCAGGCTCATTTTCTTACATTGGCTGTATGGATGTATGGATGCTATATTGTCTGTAAGGCAGAACCTAGATTTCAAAACATTTTGTTCTGAAGCCTCTAAATGCTAACTTTCCTATTAGGAAGCTCTAATCACTGGTGATGTACTATGGTGTTTTCCAGTATAAAAAGCACTAGTGTGCATCCAAAGGCTGAGTCACTGCTAGAGGATACAAAACAGATGATAGACAGAATGGAGCTGGCTTGTTAAAACCAGCATTTTTCAGGCATGATATCTGCATAAGAAACCTTAGTACTAAAAAGCCAGGAATCATGAGCTAGAAATGAATTAAATATGTCACCAGCAATCCACTGCAGAAATATACATATACATATGTGAACACTTGAAAGTTCATTATATGCAGGCAGAACTCATAAAAAAAGGGTTCAGTGTCAGGATAGTTTACAGCAGAAAGGATTTATTTGGCTCATATGAAGAAGAAAAATATCAGTAGCAATAAGTATGGCATGGTTGCTTGGGAAGACCATCTACAGTGCTGCTTATAAGAAAGCTTTCATGGGAAAGAACAGGGTCTGCAGGGAAGTGAAGTGCCTCTGAAGAGAGCTGATTAATTTACTTCTCCTTGGATGTCAGTTCTGTGGTTCTGCCATCCTTTGTTGTACTGGGACAGCTGAAGCAGTGGGTGGTGGAGTCAAGGGGAGCTTTTCAAGGGACAGGTTTTTTCTCCAAAGCAACATGCTGCCCAGTCATGCTGATGGCAGATTGTCTGTCTACAGCTACAGCTGAAGGAAGGCCAGGATGCTTACATGTGATTTACCAGTACTTCAGCTCTACCATTAATCAGACAGAGATCTTCTACCTTTCAGATTTCAGCCCATTTTTATTTTCTGTCATTTTGACATATCCCAGGTATGCAGCATGCTCTTTAGCTATTATCACAAAGTATGTCCTACACTTTAAACTCCAAAATAACTGTGTGCTGCTCTTTATATATATATATAGCACTTCTGTTAACTTTGTCAGCTCACCTTCACAAAAGCCAGATTAGTAATGTAATTCTATTGATGCCCAAGTCTATATTGACTGCCCAAGGCCTTTGTGTGTCTCAAGGCTATTCCTGTTGGCCATCTGATATCCATTGCTATTTCAAAAAAGAAGAGATATAAGAAAAGAAATCCCAATCCCACTGGAAGAAATTGTACTATTTTCCTCAAATTACATTCCACTTTGTCGTGGTTTAGGCCAAATCGGCCACTGGGGTTGTTGGGGACCCTAGATGGGACCAACAGATGCTCCCCTCTACCCCTCTTCAAAAAGAGAGGCAGAGGAGGGAAAAAGAGACTT
>VZSZ01008612.1:99919-134223 GCA_013398815.1 Ibidorhyncha struthersii | reverse complement strand
CTGTACTCGGCACTGGTGAGACCCCACCTCGAGTTCTGTGTTCAGTTCTGGGCCCCTCACTACAAGAAAGACATTGAGGTGCTGGAGCGTGTCCAGAGAAGGGCAACGAAGCTGGTGAGGGGTCTGGGGGACAAGTCTTATGAGGAACGACTGAGGGAACTGGGGCTGTTTAGCCTGGAGAAGAGGAGGCTGAGGGGAGACCTTATCACTCTCTACAGCTACCTGAAAGGAGGTTGTAGAGAGATGGGGACTGACCTCTTCTCCCTAGTGACAAGTGATAAGACGAGAGGAAATGGGTTCAAGTTAAGCCAGGCAAGGTTTAGGTTGGATATTACGAAAAAATTTTTCACTGAAAGGGTTATCCAGCATTGGAATAGGCTGCCCAGGGAAGTGGTGGATTTGCCATCCCTGGAGGTTTTTAAAAAAAGGGTAGACATTGTACTTGGGGATATGGTTTAGAAGTGGTTTTGTCAGGTTAGGTTAATGGTTGGACTCGATGATCTTAAAGGTCCCTTCCAACCTTAAGAAGTCTATGATTCTATGATTTAACATTATCAAATTTTTGACTGCTAAAGAGATTTTTCTTTCAAACAATGCAAATTACTGTGAATGGCATAAGCAGAAAGACCAAAATAATTATCACTACTTGTAGAACTACTGTTAAAGCTTCCTAAAGGATATTAGTGCCCCCTTTGGAAAGTAATAAAAGTATCCCTTTCAATTTCATGATCTCATATGACATTGTCATCAGAAGAGTTTCTTCCCCTGTTGCTATTTGTAGTCAGATTCAACTTTTAGCCCTTTGCCAGCCATAGTTTTCAACACTTCATGCACATAGCACACAGGTTACTTGAAATAAGTTTTGAACAATCACATATTAGACTATGACCAGGTAGAGAAAAGTAGGCTGGCTGAGCATTAAATAAGGACAATATGAATGTTAATGTCATTTTATTTATAGTGAATACCTTGATTCTCAGTTAAGTTTAAGGAAAGATTCATTCTGCTTTCAGAAGGAATGAAAAGGTGATTATGAACTGGAGACTGAATCTGAACATTTAAATAGGAGACAGAGAACTGATGGGGGCAATAACTTTGACAGGTTATGCGTGTGCATAATTCCCTGTGCAGTACGTATGTGTCTGTGTATGAAAACACACCATTAAATGCATTCTTTTTGAGCTTCTCAGTGGTATGGATTGAAAACAATTAAATACAGTAGAACTGTTCTGGACAGGCTACTACAAAAATAAATTTGTTTACATAGTCATTCCAAATTGCACTTGCTGACGTTGCATTGAGTGGAAAAGCCACAGCCTCTGTTTCTGGGAGTTTCAGAATCAGTTGCAAAAAAAGGATAAACCTGATTTAGCCATTTCTTGTTATGGGTACAAAATTAAACCTATGCATTTATTTCACATTTCACTATAAAATAAAGCAGACCAGACAACGACTGCAGAAAGTATTCTGCGAGACAAGAATCAGCATTTGTTTTATTTATAGGAGTTATTGGCTTTACCTGAACTGAAGTGTGTTTCAATTACACCTGTTTTTCCCTTTACCTGTGAGTCAGATCTGTTGTTGAGAGCTCTCAGCCACGGATTCCCTTGCTGCTCTCTCAGCAGGAATGAAACACCTCCATCGTGTGGCCAACTACGAAAAATCAGAGTTTTTTTCTAAAAGCCAGCTAAAAGCGAGCGGTGGGAGGGTATCAGCCTTCCCACGGCTGCCTTGTCCCCTCCAGCCCCGACGGTGCACAGGCTCTCCCGTCCCTCCACCCTTAAACACAAGGAATTTCCATCTTCTCTTTGGATGAGGCATAGATATGGAAACACGATCTGGAAAAGTACTGAGGACAATATGCTTATGTGTAAGCCCTGCTCCACAGTGGCTGTTCAGAGTGATTAGGAAATAATGATTTTCCCCTTTCTCATATTTTTTTTTGCCAAGCCCAACCACACAGCTACTGCATACCTCAAATTAATTACAAACAAGAAATCAACCCTTAAGAGTAAACTTACTCTGAATACAGGGAAATTGTGAATCATAAGTTGCCATTCAGATTCAAGTAGAAGAAGACAAAATACCTTACTGAGCCTGCCTCATTATGCAACTGAGATCAATTTTAACAAGTCCCTTGGATGTCCTTTTATCCCACTTTACAATGCTGTAAGTGTTCTGTTTTGTAAAAGTATAATCAGTGGTCAGACACCTTCTTTTCTCACCAGCAGCAGATATAAGAACCTAAGTTAATACTGTAAGTCTGTCTTTCACCAGTCAGTGGTAATTAAGGTAGAGAATAGGAAGACATGACTCAGTATGCTAATGAGGACAACAGTAACTGAAGAACTAAGTAATTCAGGCCTTTTACCCCCCCCCCCAACGTCTTCTGGACAGCCATTAGATATGGCAGTATAATCTAATACAACACTTGCTTGAAGCCTATACAATGCTTTCATCCTACCACAATGCTTTTTGCCGTTCCTCTTCAGAGTTACTATCACACTTACCCTCCCTCCTTATCAACACCAGACTCTGCATTCCAAGATAAGTTTCTTTCTTCCATATCACTCTCTGTGACCAAGTGTTTTTAACAGGGAACTAAGCAGGAAATTTTCTCTTTAATGTTGTTTTGCAGTGCAGACTTGAACATAGGAAGTTCCATCTTAACATGAGGAGGAACTTCTTTACTTTGAGGGTGGTGGAGCACTGGAACAGGCTGCCCAGAGAGGTTGTGGAGTCTCCCACTCTGGAGACATTCAAAACCCGCCTGGACGCTGTCCTGTGCAACCTGTTGTAGGTGACCCTGCTCTGGCGGGGGCGTTGGACTAGATGATCTCCAGAGGTCCCTTCCAACCCTGACTATTCTGTGATTCTGTGACTTTGGTTAGCGCTATCTTAAATGAGACATTAGGACCTGTAGCAAGTGTCTTGCTAACACCATGCTTATGTCAAGCTTGTCTCAATTCAGTAAAATATGCTTCAGTCTGTGCGAGTGACATGATCACATTGTTCCCTTTCTGCTTCAGATCAGTGACTTTGGGGGTCTGCAAGCAGAGACCTGGCTGCCCCACCCCATCCATGCCAATGCTGGAATAGCAGCGCATTGATGAAAATACAGAAAATCCACTTTGCCTTCCAAATAACAACATTCTCCCTTCTGTAAAGCTAATGACATGCTTTGCACCAACACTGCCATTTTTCAACAGGCTTTTAAACATCTCTCTTAGCTTGCTAGATACCACATATTGCACAGACCTGCTGTTTTGCTATGCTGTGAGTATTTTACTACCAGTCAGGGATTCATTTTTTTTGTTCTTTTCTTTTCTTTTCTTTTTTTTCAGAGACGTGCAGCTGACAATCTGAGAAGACATCATCAGTACCAGGTACAGGCGCGTGTTTAGTTTTTTGGCAATTGTTTTCCTATGCCTCAAAAAGCTCTTCATGAGTGGAAAAAAAGGAAGAATTTCATGAGAAAGTAGAAAAAAGAAAAAACTCACAAAATTCGTACTTATTTCATCCTCAGCAAATGAGCATAGTATTTTTGGTGTTCAAACAACAGCATTTGAGAAGTAGGGTTGTCTACTTTTCGGGTGCAAAAGTATATTTCCTAGAGCAATTATATGCTAACCAGTATTTTGCGCACCGTAACATGGATTGCCTTTAAAAAAGCAAACACGTAGTTCCACCTCTGTGCTGGGATTCATCAGGATCATATCTGCAGCTCACTGATATGCTCCATCAGAACCTGCTCTTCATCTGTCTGGCTTTGGTCCCCAGTAGACAACTTCCTGTCCCTTAATAACCCCTCTGCCTAGATCCCCTGTAAGCTGTTCTTCTTCTCCACCCATGGTGCTTCAGCATCTGATTTTTTGAGATTGTGGTAGCACAAGGAATAATTTTCAGCTTTATTTTCAAACTTTGTTGTGTTAAAAGGGCTGCACATTAAACAATATATGGGCTGTACACTTGTAGCTTTGGTAATTAATGGATTCCATATGGAAAATGACTAGGTAAACTATGACTTTTCCAAAATGAAGAAGAGATAGCTGTGGGAAGTACAACAGGGATCTATAAAATCATGGGGAAGGTGAACACAGAGCAGCTGTTTACCATCTATCCACAAACTGAATACCAGACACGTACTAGGCTGCATTAGTAAGGCTGTAGGCAGCACTTTGAGAGAAGTGATTATTCTCCTCCAGCCCACACTTGTAAGACTGCATCTGGAGCAGTGTGTTCTGTTTGGGGCCCCCCACTGCAAGAGAGATGTTAACAAACTGGAAGGAATCCAGCAAAGGGCCACCAAGATGGTTAGAGGGCTGACATAAAAGGAGAAGCTCGAATTTCAGCCTGGAATAGGTTAAGCGGGATCTAATTGCTGTCTTCAATAACATAGTGGGTGGTTAGAAAGAAGAAGGAGCCAGATTTTTCTTGGAGGTGCACCGCAAAAGAACAGGAGTCAACAGACACAAGTTGCAGGAAGGGGAATTCTGTAAGGAAAATCATCATCATAGTGAGGGCAGTAAAGAATTGGAAAAAGTTGCTCAGGGAGGCTGCAGCATCTTCTCCCTTAGCAATATTCAGCACTTGCCTGGACACAGCCCTGAGCTGGATTAGACAGCCTTCAGGTATCTCTTCCAACCTAAATAATTTTAAGATTCCTAGTAGAAGGCAATAATGGAAACTATCAGAGAGCAGGTTAAAAATAAAACCCCAAATGGAACCTTATTCCAGGTATACTGTGGAATTCATTGGCAGCAGATTCGTGGATGCCAAAAATTAACATCAGTTCAAAACACACAGGAAAACCTGTCATAGCCCATTAAACCTAGAGCTATCATTTCTGATTCATAAGGTCTCTGAATCTCACATCGCAGGACACTTGGGAAAGTATATCTGGAAATAACATTATACAACTGCACCAGACTTAAACTCCTCATGAGACATCTGCAACTGCTCAGTGTCAGCTGCATGTTACTGGCATGAGACATACCTTTGGTCAAACCCAATACAGCCCTTTTCAGGATAATTAATATCAGCACTTTCCATTGAAAAGCAGAACAAATTTTCAACCACACCTAAGGTTTGCACATCTTTTGTTGTGTTCCTAAAGCACAAAGAAGTACAAGCAGGCCCAGTGAGTGTAGGTTTACTAATACCAAGAAAGCTAACGCAGTATTTTATATTTTTAGGAAGTTATGAGAAATCTGGTTAAGAGATATGTTGCAGCAATGATAAGAGATGCCAAAACTGAGGAAGGACTGACAGAAGAAAATTTTAAGGTATGAGTTTGTTTATATATTTATAAGTGTTTTAGTAAGATATTATAAGACTGTGAAGCATGCCCCTCACACTTCTCTATTGTTCCGGTAGCAAATAACTTGCTTTCCAGAGAGGTGTCTGTGTTCTGATGGACCACGCACAGACAGTATTGTGCGTGGACTCCAGCAAGTCTCCTTCCTTCTTTAGCTGGGGCAATAATCAGTTTTACCAGCTAGTTTGAATTGTGTGCGTGTAAGGGTACACCAAGTAGGACTAAGTGTGTGTAACAACATACTTGCTAAAGCAAATAGTTTCAGCACCTTAGGAAATAGAATTTTTCTGTTATAGAGTGTTGTTGTGCATTTATTTGTGTACAGAACACCTTTTATATGACTTAAAAGATGGAAAACTTAAATAAGCAGTCAAGTATTAAAATTCTTTGACACAGATGAAGTGAACAGGGCCATATGTATCACAACACTGATGGATTTAAGTGTCGTGATATAGCATCAAATATTTTTGTTACTATTGGTGCCTCAAACTCCAAAAATTAAAAATTATATTAATCTGCCTTATCTTACACATGCAAAATATACAGCCAGAACCTGGCTGAGGCCAAAGGTATGAGGTTCAACAAGGCCAAGTGCCAGGTCCTGCACTTGGGTCATAACAACCCCATGCAGCACTACAGGCTTGGGGAAGAGTGGCTGGAAAGCTGCCCAGCAAAGAAGGACCTGGGGGTGTTGTCTGAATATAAGCCAGCAGTGTGCCCAGGTGGCCCCAGAAGGCCAATGGCATCCTGGCTTGTATCAGGAATAGTGTGGTGAGCAGGACTCAGGAAGTGATAGTTCCCCTGTATTCAGCACTGGTAAGGCCTCACCTCGAGTACGGTGTTCAGTTTTGGGCCTCTCATTACAAGAAAGACATTGAGGCACTGGAGCGTGTCCAGAGAAGGGCAAGGAAGCTGGTGAAGGGTCTAGAGCACAAGTCCTATGAGGAGCAGCTGAGGGAACTGGGGTTATTTAGCCTGGAGAAAAGGAGGCTGAGGGGAGAACTTATCACTCTCTACAGCTACCTGAAAGGAGGTTGTAGAGAGGTGGGGACTGACCTCTTCTTGCTAGTGACAAGCAATAGGACAAGAGGAAACAGCCTCAAGTTGCACCAGAGGAGATTTAGATTAGATATTAGGAAAAAGTTCTTCACAGAAAGGGTTATTAATCATTGGAACAGGCTGCCCAGGGAAGTGGTTGAGTCACCAGTCCTGGAGGTATTTAAAAGACAGGTAGACATGGTGCTTAAGGACATGATTTAGTGGTGGACTTGGCAGTGTTAGGTCTACAGTTGGACTCGATGATTTTAAAGGTAATTTCCAACCTAAATGATTCTATGATTCTATGATTTTTCCCTTTAGAGAAAATGAAGAGAAATAAGGACCTCCTGAAGGCAAGGTGCCTTCTCCTGAGACAGGCCTTTAAGAGACGAATGTTGCACGGGGTGAAAGCAGCCTGCAATGATTAGCTGTGACTTAGCTACTAGCTGCCAAACATTTCGTGGAAATGCATGAAGTCCTACCTGCACTTGTGCTCACGGAGAAGCATGCCTTGTGTGTGCATGTGTCCCCGTGTGTGCGTAAGGGATGGTGTTAAGAGCTGATCAAAATGCTGTTATTATGATGGGATAATACTGTATAGCAAGTTGGTTGTAGTTCTTCAAGTTGTCCATGCTCCTTCCTCCACCACTGTCGGTTATTTCTGAGAGTAGTCTAGGCTAAGACAAATTTCCTCTGAAGTATCCTCTGATAAAATTGCTAATCACTTTTCTGTCTCACCTGGAAGATCCATTAGACAGTCTGCAAAGCACCTTGAAGATGCCAGGTGTTATCCAGATAGTGAAGTTTATTACTGATAGCCTTTTTTTTTTCTTTTTTTTAATTACAAGAGGAAAAGTCAAATTAGCTTTCATGTTCTGATATTTCATCTTTCTTCTTAATTTTTAGGAGTTAAAACAAGATATTTCCAGCTTTCGTTTTGAAGTCCTAGGTTTGTTAAAAGGAAGCAAGCTGTCTAATTTGCAGACTGCAAAGGTGAACAAAGACACTGCCTCTCTGTCAGAAAATGAAGAAAATGGTGAGAGTGAAGGAAACAAGAAAGGAAAGAAGAAGACCTTCAGCCTTTTTGACATAACAACGATGATTCACCCAAGATCAGCCACTATTGCCTCTGAAGCACATAATGTAAGCAACGGCTCAGCAATGATGGTGTCAGAGTCCACTAAGGAGAAACAAAAGCGTGTGAATTTTGTAACAGACATAAAAAATTTTGGGTTATTTCACAGACGATCAAAAACAAACTCTGTGGAGCAGAGTACAAATAAAATATACACCGTTTCTGAAGAAGTTTCCCGTCAACAGGCAGAAGAACAATGTGAGAAAACTGCTGAACTGGAAGAGGGAGAACTGACCGTGAACTGTGAATTAAACATCCAAAGTCCTGACGAAAAATGCATGTTAGCTGAGTCACAAAATAACGGCGACTCTTCAGATTCACAGGAAGAGGGAAGTATTTGTGCTTCAGGAACAGAGAAAATGGAGTTACAGAACTCAGAACCAGCCGCACCGCAGGATCAGCTGGACAAGGAGTTGAACATTAGCATTGACTCTGATGGGAAACAGGAAACAATTGATCAGGGTGATTATGTGATAACAAGGTTGTGATGCTTACAGGAGGAAGCATTCACAAATATATATATTTTGCATAGTGCTTTGGGGGGGGGAATGTTTTAAGAATTACATTAGCAAATGCAGAATTACACTTTATAGTACTCAACTGTGGCACACGATCTTGTAACATAGTAGTCAAGAGAAAGTTAATACGGGGACCTTCTGTTTTGTAGCCTGCTTTAGCTTTCACGATTTGTTTTACATTTTTTAATAAATGGAAGCATCTTGTATTCTTGTACTGTTGCAATAACCCACAGAAACTTTTTAGCTATCTTTTTCAATTACAACAAATGCAATTTCTCTCATATGATAGTTGACTCCTATGATAAATATTTTTCTATGCAAATAAAAAGTAGCTTAAGAGACTTGTAAGCCTTTATTTAACTTTGTAGAGTCTTAAAACATTCTGAGCACCATAATAATCATAAGTGACTCCTGTCAGCATAATTCATTTCAAGCTATTAGAATCATTTATTTAAATTGCTAGAAACTTGATTTGTTTCAAAAGCTATACAGAATCAAAAGATAAAGTATATTCTTTTATTTATTGAAGGAATACAAATACCTGTAAATTATGAAAGATCAGTCTATTTGATTATTTAATTACAGCTTCTCCCTCCCAGCAAAAGGATTATCACCGTCCTGATACCATTGTTAGAAATGCATTTGCAGGATTTGAAGACTGTAAAAAAGTGTTTCTTACACTAAAAGAAATATCTGTGGCTTGCTAAAAACTGATGACGGATTACTCCACAGAAATCCATAATCACAACAGCTATTGCTTCTTCGACCATTTATTTTTCCAAACATGGACAACCTATGCACTTTAATATTCAACTGCTTATTAGCTTTTGCCTTCACCATATACTTCTATTTGCTAAGAGAAAGACACTTCAGGAATAAACAAACATACAATGAACCCCTGAGTACCTGGAAAAATATGGCAATTTGTTGAGAAGATTTTAAAGGCAAGCCTTAAGAGAGTTTCTTTGACAATTTCCGAGTTTGGGGGAACCTGATTGGAGGTTTTATAAAAAATACTTAGACATTTAAATGTATAAAGAAAACCTAATAGTATTTTTCATAACTGATGAGTGACTTATTGTCTTAGTCAAAAACAGTATTTTTAAAATTAAACGCTCCGTTTCTTTTTAATCAGTGACTGGTGTCCTACATTATTAAAAATGTAATTTTACAACTGACCTAAGAATGACCACCTTTGAATGCTCAGCACCATCATTCTCCTCCCTTGGAAACACATGAATAGACCACATTAGTGTGGTCATCTCATTCTTAACTTCCCTACCCTGCCATGATAGATTTTGTAGTTCATATTAGCCTGCATTAAGGAGCCTCCAGATGCACAGAGTACAGTTAGATTCCAGATGGAATCCATCACATGTAACTCCCACCTTGTAGGACCTGACCTAAAGCTACACCATTCTGGATCTAAACTATCCTGCTACTGAACTGAGTTTTGAAAATCCAGACAAACTCCTCTCATTTTTATACTTTTAGGTGAAATTTCCAGCTCTACTTTACACACGTGCTACTCTTTCTGAGCTCACATATTGAAAGCTTCCTTCCTGCACATCTGTCTGTGCCATGGCACCTAGGAGTGAATTAGTTGAATCAAAATGGAAAATAGTTTGTACAGCTTTGCAACAATGCGTTCAAACCACATTTGATTGCTAAGATATGGCTGACTTCCATCTTGGCTTCTTGACTTCTCTGTGGACTCCCTCTCCTTCACTTCTCTCTCCTTGTCCAGCTTTAGATTGTGAGCTCCTCGGGGCAGGGCCTGTAGCTTTTCTGTTTGGAAAGCACCTGAATTATTACAATCATAACAAGAAATAAATACTAATAATGGTGGAATACCTTCATATCATTTTTACTAGGTTAACTCTTTTAGAGTTCTCTTTTCTTCTGTAACATTTGTGCTGAGAATGACATACGGCCAATGCGTCACATGTTGTCACAAAATTCTCTATATCTCAGTTAACAGTCCTTCTCCACCACTGATTTCACTTTATCATTCTTCATCATAGTTTGTAACACCTTGGAGTCCTAAGCTTACTACCCTTTCACTAGCCAAATTCAAAGCAAACAGTTGTTGCTCCAAAGAGCTTTCAATGCATTCCTGCCACGTGGTTTCATTCCAGACAGAATGTGTCTGAGCGGGTTATTTATTATCCCGCCAGCACTATTGCCAGAATAAGTTAGCTACCACAGGTCTAAGAGCTCTGCATATTATTCTGCCATCATAAGAGCCTGTTTCTCCTGTGTCTGAAGTTTCCAACAGAGCAAAACCACAGGACAGTTAACCTGAAACATCAGTCTTGCCATCACATCATGACATGTGCTGGGAGTCTGTCTAAGTCTTGGAGTAGATACAAGACAGAACAGCAAAGACAGCACAGGTGGGAAAGACACTTAGGCATAGGGTCATGACATTGTACTGCATAGCAATAGGTGTTTAGTCTTTTGCTGCCTTTTTTCTTTCTTTTACAACCAAATATTGAAATGACAGTCTATTAAATAAAGCGTACTTCAGATCAACATTTGCGCTATTTCTATGTGATTCTTAGGCACCAAAGCCTGATGCCAATAAGGACCTGATCCTGTTCCATTTAAATTTAATGGCAAAGCACCTAATTCTGTGAAAACAGATAAAAATCCAAAATATGCCCAAATTTTAAATGATGGTGGACTTCTGTTGCTTTGCAAACAGCAAAAAAAGCCCCTTCTCATTAGATGCCTACCAGAGGACATCTGTGCGAAGAAAAACTTAGAGGTGCACAGAGCAAGTTTTGTAATGCCACAGCAGAGGCATTATTAAGCTTTGAAAAGCTGAGCATACAATTTCCTCAAGAGAAATAAAAAGTTCAAACCTACCTGTCCCTGTCTGCAGCATCAATATAGGAGGAACACAAAAAAAAACCAGGATATAAACCCCTATAGAAGACAGTCTTTTGAAGCAGAGCTTAAAATCATGAAATGTTTCAAGATGTTAGAAAATTGTCTAAATACAAAGGGGTTTAACCCCCAAATCAGGTTTTTCAGAATGTTCAGAAAACATTTCTAAAATTCATACTTTTGTTTTTCTTGGTAAGGACAAAACCTGACTGCCCTTTGCGTTTTTTCACCTCTTGGAGAAACAGAGAGAGTGCAGACAGCACAGCAGAACTATTCTACCCTGGCATAGCTGGGCAGGAGCCAGCTTGAATTCTTGCAACCTCCCAAGCACAGCAGCTCTGGGTAGTGGGTACCTTTATCAAGGTTGGTTCAACTTCCACTCTCCCCAGGCTACGCATTAGTTCACAGAGGTCAGTGATGCAACGACTGCATGCTATACCTTCAAAACAAATTGCAAAAGCTGCTTCTGACTCTGCATGCTTTGCTGGCTTGCAAGAGCAGTGCAGAGGTGAGAGCCATGCATCAGAGGGTTCAGACTGCGGAGCCCTGTGAGCTGCTGCAGGCCACCGCGCTATCTGTGTGTGCTGCAATATCACCAGAGAGCAAGCCAGGTAGATGCCTCTCAGGGGGGAACAACAGCTCTTCATCTGAATTTAATTTTATTTTCTTGGCTCGGAGATTGAGGCTGTTCCATTTTGACTGGTGTGTGCCAAACACCTCACACATGCTGTTTGTATGAGGCACTTGGCACACTGCACCATTTTTTTTTTTAGATAGGTCATGATTTAATGAGAAATTCTACAACTTTCCTAATCTGAGGTTTTCTGTGAATAAGCAGTGTTTAGTTCCAGGGGAATGTATGTCTTCATCATAGCTATAACTGTTGAGAGCTGCAAAAGGTGGGGAAATTTCTGATATTTGGGCACCCAAAAGTTCTTCAACAGAGTGCTGGAAACAAGAATGTCTTCCTTAGCAGCATGCTTGGACCAATCTTTCAGGAGGAGAATTTTTGCGTAGCTTCCTTACAGGAATAAAACGTAGACAAAAAACACAAATAAATTATTATACATCCACCTCAAATTTAACTATATACATATAGAAGGCTATAACATCCTATTTCCTCTCTAAACCCCAGATGAATATTTAGTCAGATTCCAGGAAGTAGCATGAAAGAGAAAAGAAGCGGCTCATACTTAAATATTGTGATGAGGCAATGAACTTTGGAATACAGTTCAAAACATTTGGTATCAGTTTTTCTTCTGGGAATACAGAGGTACAAGTTGAACAACATAATCTGTCTTCATGGATGTATCTTAAGAGATACCAACAGCTTTAGTGAGTAGGGCAACCTCACAAAAACAATAGTACTGGTAATGGTGATGGTAGTGGCAGTGATTGCAGTAGTAGGAGGAGGAGGAGGAGGAGAAGGAGGAGTAAACGCAAGCGTAATAATAGCAACCCCGTGCATTTACCCCTGGGAAGTGGAACTCTTCTGTTCTAATTCCTGCTCTAAAATTTGCCTGGTTTCCATGTCGAGCAACTGTTCGATAACACCAGTAAGCTGCCCTTGGGGACAGCTGCCCTCCAACATAAGTACTCTAATTTCTAGACTAAAAATCTTAATTCTCTGTGTTTCAACTCTTTGCCTAGATGAAGCTTTGGTTATGAACCCTACATTCACTGCAGTAGCAGTGGATTAGAGATCCTTTGAGCCAGTTTATGGTTAAGTAGTTGGACATACTCCAAAATAAATTGTTTCTGTTAAGGATGAGTTTGAACCCTCCAGACATGAAAAGGAATTGAACCCGTTGAACTACGTCAAATCAAGTTCACTAACCACTGATTTAGTAGTTGAGAAGTTGCCTTATTTGTATAAGTGTAAGAGAACTGAGCAGAGATGGCTCCTTGTTAATATTAAAACAACAAAAAAAGTTGCAGCCTTCAACCTTCATGAGCATGGGACTGTAAGAGAACTCAGTCATACAATATACTTTGGTTTTATTACAGGTCCCTCCATCACATAATTCTCTTCCTAAACCAAGCAGGTCCTCTGCTGTTGTTAAATATAACTATGAAATGTTTATACGCATAAATCATTTCAGCTGTTCATATCTTTACTTTTTGTGCAGTCTCTCTTTGTTTAACTTTATAGCTTTTCTCTGACTAACGTTTGTTCTTCTGACTGTACTCTTCCCGCTTCAGCCTTGGGTTTCTTTGAGTGTAGTCTAAACCAATTATGCTACTTTCATTTTAATGAAAACTTTCTTGTCTCTTTAGTTGACAGTTGTAGTTACAGTCAAGTGCTGTGCAGCATTAGGTGTTGCACTGTTCAGTACTGCTGTGGCCTTTTCAGTCTTCTGTTAGTTCTTTGTAATCCAATACTTTCTACTGTGAAACTCAATTAGTACATTCAGAGGCCAATGCACCTTTCCCTTTCAAACACTGCCCTTAGCATCAAATTAATTGTCTTTGACAGAGATCCTTGCCTACTCTGTACATTTTAGAGGGAGTTTAGATAGCTATCCATGACTAGAAACCTAGCTTTCCAGTAGATGATAGGTGAAACAATTACCAGTTCCACATGGTGCTTCTTCAGTATCTTTTTTCTCACCTCTCTGAGAATGCAGTTGATGATGATGACCTTATTGATAACGCAGTATCTTTAAGGCAACATACTCACTAGTGCATTTTAAGAGTACTAGAGCCATGCTTGCAATAGGGACAGAGGAAGTATTTAAGATGTAAAATAGGAGTTTCCAGAAAGACTCAGCCTCTAAGGGCGCTAATGCTTTCTAATTACTAATTACCATTATTAATGATTTCTAGTCTAGAAATTAGTAATGGAATCTCACACATGTAGAACTCATAGGAAACTCTTCCACTGCATGACATCAAGAGTTAATTCATAAGAGCCTGCATACTTTTTTTTTTTATTCAATGGAACAGAAAAAGCAAGAATAGCCCCATCTATATTTGTTTCATATGTTCAACTTTTAAAAAACCCCAAGGCTTTCTCAATAAAATTATTCCATGAATGTTTAAAAAGTCCATGGTTAGTGAGGAAAATAAAATAACTTTCTAGAAATACATGTGTTTCAATTTAGCAGGTTAGTGAAAAGACTTTATTCTTCTGTAATAGGAAATCTTTAGAGATTGAAGTACTGTATCCCAAAACTTCAGTCCCCGTTAAAAAAATAAAAAAAAAAAAACAACAAAAAAATCCCAAAGAACCCCAAAACCCTGAACAAAAATACAAGGATTTTTCAGATTTCAGAGATTTGTGGGTTTTCTTAGCGTAATTAGTACCCTAAGACCATCTGAAAACACTGAGCTAACCTTTTGTAAATTTAATGGATATCATACACTGCTCCTTAAATGTGGCCAAGTGAGAATAGTAACTGCAAAATAACTCATTCTGGTTACTGACTAATGTTTTTAGTATACAAAAGGCAATTTATAAGGTGGGAGATGCATACATCACCATTTTCTGAAAGTTTCAAATATGTCTTAAAATAAATACAGTAAGTATTCTTACACATTCAGAGAAACTTATGAAGTCCTACACAAATACCCATTTTTGCAATAATTTTCATTCTTTTTTCTTCATCTCGTCTTCCCTATCTGATGATTTATTTTTATAAAGAACGTGTTGCTTCCCCAATAAAGATAAGTACCTTACTGTTGTGGCTTAGGCCGGACTGGCCACCGAAACGAACAACAGATGCTCTCCCGCACCTCTCTCTCCAAGGAGAGGAGAAAGAAAGAGAAAGAAACTTACAAGTTTAGAAGAAACTAAACTACTTTAATGAAATATTAATAATAACATAAAAAGAAAATAAGGAAATATACACCAGATACACAAAATTCCCAGGGTGATGATCACATCACTGTCTGGCCTTGGGAAAGGCCCAGACGGGACTCAGTGATGGATGGGAACAGAATTCCAGATATGAATTCAGAACACACAGATCAGGATCAAAAGCAGACGAACAGACAGAGTCCTCCTTGGACGCTGGCCACTGAAGAAAGAGGCTGACCCCTTTGATCCCTCAGTTTTTATACCAAGCATGATGCAGATGGGATGGAATACCCTGTTGGTCAGTTTTGGGTCACATATCCTGTCCACCCCTCCCCGCAGGTGGGACACCTTTACATTTTTCTGTTTCCAAGCCTGCAACGGTGCAAATAACATAGTTAGCTGTCCTTGGATGTTGTAGCAATAAGTATAAGCAAGAACCTCTCTGCATACTGTGCCTTGGCGTCAACTATAAACAGGTCTTACCTCTCTGAGAGTGAACAGTATCTCCACAATATGCTGTTAATTTCAGAGACTTTAATTAGAAGAGGCTTAACTGCAAAGTAAAATTACTGAACGGAAAATTGGTCCTGTTTTACCTCAAACCAGGACACTTACACTTTTCTGCTACATGTTTCTAAAAGTAGACAGTAAATATGTTGCATCATCTGGAGTATAATCTGGGACAGGACAGTTTACTAGGGAACACTAGAAATAGGTTTGTTTGGATGAATTATATGTGGTACTGAGAGATACCGTTCAGCCATATCACAAACATGAACACCCATATCCACCTTCAAAGCACAGAAATAATCTTTCTCCGTGACTAATTTAGCCGAATCCAGTTCTACCTCCCAAAAAAGAAGTAAGCAGAAAAAAAGAAAATTGAAAGAGATACTTTTTATGAAATTAAACTGCTTATTAGTACCCTTAGTTCCCTTCACTTTTATTAAATAAAATTAAAGGTTTTGTTTTTTCAGCATCCATTTTCTTTTAATGACACAGTTACTTCCTTGGTTTGCTTTGCAAGACATTCAGACTTTGTATTTAATAATTAATAAGAATTTCATTAACTGAGAAACTGTAAATCAGGAGACCATTAAGGGAAACCTCAACTAAGGACTGGTTCTACTGATTTTGTTTTTACAGGATTGTAACTTCCCAAGGTATAAAACTCCCTGACCATGTCCCAAATTAATTTACAATTTTTGAATTACGTGGCTCTGATCTGAAATCAGATTCACATGGAGGAAATGTCAGGATTTCAGCAGCAGAGGAATGTGCTCTACTCATTTTAAGATTCTACAATCATGATTTGCTTTCAGGAGAGAGGCCCATTGGGTATGATTTATAGACATTTAAAAGTCATGTCTAAAGAATAATAACAATAATACAAAGATAGAAATACACAATGTATTTTGGAAAAACAGAGAGGATAATCCATGTTTCTGTATTTAAGAAACAGATTTCTGTCTAAAGCAGGCCAACCCAAAACATGCGTCCAAACATCCAGACTTTTAGAAAGTCACACTCAAACCCAAATCTGGCCCAAATTTCCCCAGAGAAATGAATGCTGAAAAAGTTTGTTCATTAAGGACCATGTATGGTGGGGAAAGAGCACTTCATTTTGGGAGCTACTTCTTTGTTTGTTTGTTTGTTTTCTATTTCTGCTGAACATGAATAACCTCTGAAACCTGAAATATTCCCACACTCACACCCTGGAGCTGATGAAGAGAGAACCAGATGTATGATACTGAGCCAAGATTTATCCAGCACGGTCAGGATAAGTAAGACCAAGTGAAAGCATTATAAACCTGAAACTGGCTGTTAGTATTGCAAAATACAAATTTTTTTTTATAAGAAACTAGGAAAACCACAATTTCCCTGGGAAATCAATTTTCCACATAAAGACACTATTAAAATCTCATTTGAACTATTCACGTTAGTCAGCTTCTGAAATCTCACCTGGGATTTGCTTACTGATCTTCTGTGACGCTGTCGTCAGTGTCAAAGAGACATAATAGCACTGACATTATCTCCTGACTGTATCAAAGTGATTTTTCAAACTAGGAACAACATTTCAGGGTTTATTTTGGCTTATTTTCCTCTCTGTCCTGTTTTTTTCTGAGTTTGAAAAACAGAGGAGCACAACTGGAAGAAAGGCTTTATTTAGTTCACATCCTTATACTTCAGATGAAAGTAACTATTCCATTAAACAGTGGTAATGATTCATCCCAGAGATAGGTACATTGCAGAGCAAGATAGAATAACTCCTCTCTCTACATCTGTTTAAGATAATAGATGTGCTGGAAAATTTAGAAGTAAATTACAAAGGTATTACAAAGTATTAATGCTGCATCTACAGGCCAAGACTGCTACCTATTGGAACTATTTATACCTGCAGCTGCTGCGGCTTGACCCAAGGCTGAGCTGCATGGTGTGAATAGGAGGGCTATACGTCAGTTCCCATGCTATCTGAGTGGGAATAGCAGTAGTGACCAGAATTTATGAGGAAAACACAGCATGCTAAGTCGTGTCCTCAGCACCTGCTTCGGGAATCACACAAAATCATTCAGTCAATGGTTCTTTGAAATTAATTCAGTCAGTAAACGACTTAGATGAACAATATACATACTTCTGTGTTCATTTTGGTTCTTTCTTTTCCAGCCTTCTCTCTGGTATTCCAAATTCGCAACCCATCTGTTTCCATCTGTATTTATTATTGACTCTCCATGCTTCTAAATTCAGTCCTTCAGTATCTCTTCCTCTTCTACCATTCTTTTCCCTGTTCTCACATCTCCTAGTCTTTTTGCATACTTTGTTTCCCTCCTCTGTCCTCAATGTCACTCAATCACACACAATTGATGAACTATTATATTCATTCTTCATATACCACAAAACAATGCAACAGTTCTTTCAACTTGACTAATCTATTCTTCTTCTCACATGTTGTCTGACCCAAAATATTTTTTTAAATCATTTGTCATTATTAAGTATGAGGCAGAACACCAAAGAACATTTTTTGTGTCAGAGGTTCATCATACTACATGACCTTTTTTCAACTGACTTTGGATCATGATGCATTAAACAGATACTACAAATATTGAAGAGTACTCTAAAAGCCTAAGCTGAGAGTGAAGGAAACCATATCCAGCTGAAACTGCAGTTGGAATTTATCTCCAATACAGTTTGGTAAAGACATTTAGTGTAATACACCTACTCACGCAATTGGGACATTCGTTTTTTAACGATGATAAGCAATGAGGATTTAGGATTCTATTTCATCATTCTAATTTCCACTTGGGACCTATTTAGTGTTTTATGCCTTCTTTTCTGAGGTACATAGTGATGTTTTCGGACAGAACCATTTCAGTTAATGGAAGGAGGAGGTGAACATGAAGATGACTAAAACATTCCCACCATTTGCAGAAAGATCTAGCTGATCTTTGTTTCTTTTTTAAACTTTTTAAATACAAATGAATTTTTTAAAATGAATTTAAATAACCTACTCTTTTTTTTTTTTTTAATTCCATACTTCGCTTATTTGCTATGAAACAAAGTTTTTCCACTTTTCAGCTCTTTCCTAGAAATGTTCTGTCCTTCCACTCCCTGGGAATATCTTGTATTTTAGCAGTGTATTTTCTGCTCTTAATCACATTTTGTTTGCTAATCGTGACCTTATGATCTTTGTATTTTTCCAGTAAATGACTTGGACATGTTTAGGATGTGTTTTCAATTTAGCATCAAGGCAGTGAAGAAGCATATATTTTTAATATCCAAGCATCCTTCCTAATGCCTAGACTATCTCTTTTCACAGAGGTTCTTGAAATGATCACAACAGAGGCGAAGCTAACACATGCTTTATTGCATTATGACTTAGTTAACTAAAGATTGAAAATTAAATACTTCACTGTTGTACCTGGAAGCAGACTTAGGCTTTTGTATTTTAAAACCGTAAATACTTTGCTATCTCTTTGTTTAGCACCCAACTTCCTTTGCAATTTTTGAGAATTAGAAAGAAAACCTCTGAGTATGAAGTCACTTTGGCTACTCTAGGGAAAACTGGAAGCAAGGGGGAAGGAGGTGTTTCCCTTTGGCTTAGACTCCCAGGAGAGAAGAGGACTGGACCTCTTTCCAAAATATTATAGAGTTATTTTAAAGGACACTCAGCTCAGAAGAACAGGTTCCAATTCTTGCTCTCTCTGAGGTGCACATCTACAAAACGATTGTCCACATCTCAAGGATCTTAGGTAGCCTGGAGAAAGCTTCCCACTCTTAGGTGAAATATATACTGTAAAAGAAGCCTAGGTGTCCTAAACCCCAACTAAGCACTCTGAATGGTTTCTTTATTTCTTCTTATAATAAAAAGGTACTTATAAAGTAGAACGAGTCTAAAAGGAGAACCTAAGAAAGACGCTTATTAATATATAATAGTCTGGTAGATTTGGCATTTGTCCCAGCTACAACACACTGTCTCTGAGGGAACTTTATCATGGTATCAGCAGCAGCCAGTAGCCAGGTCTCTCTTTAGACTACTGGCGTTTTCTCAGCATCAAGCCCCTCTGGTATGAAAGGCTAAGTGTAACTCAGACCTAGCTGGGAAAATGCTTGGCTTGCAAAAGAGCGTGTGTCCCTCTGGCACGATGGACTTGAAGCTGCACCTTTAGCCCAGGCTTCAGGGTGTTCTTCATTTGCAAAGAAAGGCAGCCACCGAACAGCTGCTGGGGCTTCGTCAGCAGCACCTCCACCATGAACTTGAGCCCACAAGTATTTCTGGAGGCATCCCGGCCCCACCCATTAAATCCCTGGGAACACAGATATACCAGATGCTGAGAATTCATTTGAAACCCATAGCAAAAAAAAATAAGAGTTGGCTTAAAATCATTTCTCCCTTGTTCTTGTTTCTGCCTTGAACAAATTCAGGGGATTGATGTCTCATATTCTGTGAGATAGAAGGAGCTGGTGTTTGCAGCATTATTGGTTTGACCTTGCCTTTGAAAAACAAATCTAGGAAGGGATTTTGGTGACTAGTTATTGCTGCATTCATTTTTAAATTGTCCATTAGTTTTTGATGCTTAGTCTTGATGCTTATCAAGAACTACTTCTTACCTATTTTTATCACTTCAGTGTTGTAAAAATTGAATTTTCAGACCTTTGTAGAGAATGTACAGACCCCAGGTAATATTGCGGTAAATAAGGAAACCTTTCAGAACATCTAACGGTCTTGAATATGTTCAAAATACAGGAAATTTTTAAAATTAGATAGGATAAAAAAAGATTATAAATTAAAATAAATATTTTTATACACATCAAAAATGGAAGATCTAGGGGAAAAAAAAGAAAACAAAACCAAAAACTGAAACACTGGAGTGGCTTTATAGGTCTTAGGCCAACACATTTGGAAGTCTAAGACCTATTTCCAAAACAGTTTTAGGACACAAAAAGAAAAATAAGGATAGCTTTCCATACTTGGAACAACTTAACATATCTTCTCTTTATAAAAAAAAAAAAAGATAAAGATAAAATTGTAAATTTTACTCTTACTGGCTCGTATTTCAGAGAAGTCTGTTATTTCAGAAATTTTGGCAAAAAAAACCCCACCATATTCTGCTGTGGAAAGGAGCTTACGCTAACCAAGAGTAAACATTCCTTAATCTACAAACATCGCTATGCTTAGCTTTGCACCTGTAAGTATTCCCCCTGAAACTGAAGCTGGTTTGAACTATGGATTGAATGTACACTTGCAGCTTCCCCTTGCAAAACGACTGGGCTTCTTTCATTTTTATATTGCAATAATCAGTCAATGAAGTAACAGAAGTCTCTCTGCACTCTAAAGCAGGGTGCTATCAACTGCTCAGCTAACTGGGTTGAAAACCAGGAGAATCTTCAGGAAAAGGGTAGTACATTATTATTAGTTTCTCATGTCAAAAGAGCAACATGATTTAGCCTCATGTAATTGAACACACAATACTCAAAAATGCTTTGCTCTATGAAACTGAAAAGGAATATTTCCCCTCAAAAATTGCCCAGAGTTTTGACAGAAAGCTGCAGGCCTCAGCTCTGACACTCAGAGGCTGTGATGGATTTATGCTAAATAGTTTGTTTTGATGTTTCTGAGTTTCTTCCTTTAGCACAAAAAACTCCCCAAGCCTGTGAGGAAAGCCAGGCATGTGAAATACGGTCGATCTTTACAGAAAAGTCTCCAGAAATTTCTGAATGTTCTTCTATTTGTACTTCCTGACTAACAGGACTTAATTCTCCTTCATAATGAAAATCTTCAGAATGTGTTAGGTCTCACATCCCTAGGGACATATAGGAGTATGACAGTGATTTTTGTTTATGTTTCATTGCATAGAATTCTGCTCCTTCCTTAGGGCCTACTTTCAGGTAGCTATTAAAGTAAAAGATCTATCCATGGGCCCTGCTTGGAATTCACCTTTAGATTCAATATGCTTGAGATCCAATATTTCAATATCAAAAATATTATCAACAGTGTGAATGCCCTGTACTACTCTATGTTGCAAACACATAGATACAATATTTCTGCTTTTAGCAACATTATATTTTTTATCCATGTCCTTCCTCTCTGTTTATACTTTCCTCTCAGCTTACAAGCAAATTATCTGGGACTCCAGTATTGGGACAATATTAAGGATGACTCTAGTTTTGAGCTCAGCATGTACCTCTTCTTATGAAATAAATATTTCCAATTAATCCTCAGACGTTTTGATAACATTTAAAGTTTTCCTTATGTATAAGAGGAGTGAGTTGGTGAAATTTCGCAGTCAGGCTCTTTTTTGTTTGTTAGTTTTTTGCTTTCTTCGGGTCGCTGATTTAGTTTTGTGTCGGAGATCACAGAGGAAACTACACTATACTATATACACCAAACAATCACCCTTGCATACTTTAATTACATCTGGTTCCCAATGTGAGTAAAAACATGAGCACAACCCCCGTGACTGGAAAATACAGAGCTTACCACAGACTCATCCTACTGTTTAGATGGGGAGGAGAACAAAAAGGCGTTATTAAAATAATGTTCCATGATAGTGATTACATGTCATAGGTGTGGAAAAAATCACAACTGGAAAAAGTATTTCAGGGAATTTTTATAGAAATCTATCAGATTATCAGTTCCCCTGTATGACAGTGGTAAGGAAAAAAAAAAAGGTCTATAGTGTTTCTGAGTGTCGTAATTGAAATGTTATTCTCTGTTCATCAGGCACTGTCTGAGCTGTTACAAGTTTTTGAGACAACCATGCCTTAGAAAGCCAGAGCTCCTAGTTTAAATGTACAGCCTCTAAAAGTATGGAGTGGAGAAGAAAGACAGATTTAGATGGCTCCATAGGATTTTTTTTTTTAGAAAACATAACATGGATTTTCAATTGAGCTTTTACCAGTTTACATGAAGTTTTTTAACATAAGCATATTAATATAACTTGTAATTTTTATTCATAACATATACCTCCATGACTATTTCCCTTATTGCTCAGGCCATACATTTCCTGTTAGCTCATTTAAATTATTTTAATTATTTAAAACTAACCAAGTTACTAAATCTAGTGAACACAATTTGGGCTGTAGGTTGTATATAAGTAGTTTCTTCTGTCTACTCAATGTCCAAACCTGAACTGTCTGGTATTGATTAGCTCTGATGAGTTGCACAAAATTCATAGTGGCTCATTCTTGTTAATATTTCACCTGTCTAAGACAAAGCGGTCAAAGTGTTCAAAGCAGCTTTTAACGTTTGTTCACATCTACAAAGTATTTCAGTGAGTCTGTTTTAAATAGTTAATTGGAAAACAATTTATTTTAAGTTTGTGGGCTGTGATTTTGTTTCTTAAAAAAGTGTTCAGATAATTTTAGTACTTATTTATTGGATTGTATTTTGGTTAAGCTTAAGATTCATGCCTGTTCTTCGGGTTTAGAAAAATATTATGTGTAACACAATTTTTGTGAAGTAACACAAAAATAAGACATGGCAAATTAAACTTGCTTAAAACACACTTTCATTTTTATCAGCTCTGTATGTAAGAAACTAGAGTCTGCAATGATGAAAAGCTAATTTAAAACACTTGAAATTCAACCATTATAGGAGCAATTATCCTAGCTGAAGGTTTATGTATTTATATCCAGAGTTCAAAGGGAGTGTAATTTGAAGTACCCTTTGCTCCATCTGTAAGGAGAAATAAAAGGTCCGTTACAGGCTTTATAGCAATGTGGCTTTGGGCTTAAAGTTGCCAAGCACTGAGAATAATGGTTGAAATGCTTTCATGCAGACAAGTTTCATGCTCAGATCTTCTGGGTTCTGCTGCCATTTTTTTAATAATTAAATGGTCGCTGAACTTTTACATCCCTGTTTCATCAGTTCACAGAAACAAGAAAAACCGCATTCTGCTCTACACAAGTCAGGTGAGTCTCTATAGATATTTTTCGAAATAACTTAGATAACTATTTTTTAAAAAGGTATATATCTAATGGGAGGGCATAAAGACAACAGATCCCCTGTGGTATCTAGTGAATGGACAAGAGGCAATGAGTAAAAACTGAAATACAGGAAATTCCATTTAAACATAAGAAAAAATATTTCACAGTGAGGGTGACCAAACACTGGAACAAGTTTCCCAGAGAGCTTGTGAACTCTCCATCACTGGAGATATTCAAAGCCTGACAGGACACAGCTCTGAACAACCTGCTCTAGCTGACTCTGCTCTGAGCAGGGGACTGGACAAGGCAAACTCCAGGGGTACCTTTCTGCCTCATTCTTTTCTAGCTCTATTCTTTTAAATCTGAAGAGCTTGAAATTTGAAGCGTACAGCTGGAAGAACTGCTGTATGAACACATCCTATCCACTGGCAATTTCATTACTGATTTTTTTAGATTTGCAGTGCAGTGAGTTTCTGGAAGCCTCCAAGAAGTGAAACTTGGAACACTGAAGATTTTGCTGGTAGACAGCTCAGGACTTAAGTTCTCACCTGATTTGTTCACCGACAATGAGAAATGCAATGCAGACTACTTTGTGGTAAACGACACCAGGGGGTAAAGCCTGCAATGCACCACTGATCAGGGTAGGTAGGATGCACCTCTAAGGTCAGGGAAGCCACATTACCAGTCCTAAGCTTCTGCACAGCTGAAACCCATCCAGCCTTACAAGGTTTGTGTTCAATATAATCAATTCTCCCTCCCTGAGCATGAACCTTCAATACAGGAGATGGGAGGGGTGGTGGTGGTGCACCTGATTTTTCTAGCCTGTAGGATCCTCTCTTAGATTGACAGGTACTTTTGCTTATAAGGAGGGTGGTCATAAAAAGAATTTTGTGCATCTCAGGAGGTTAAGATATATACAAAGGTTTTAAACTCCATGGTATTTCTATTGCAGCAGACTATTTTCCAGGTAGTCTGTAATTGTTGCCATGGACAATTATATAGTAATACGTTTGTTAAAGTAATTATTATTTTCTTTATAAAGTGCAATGACTCATTTAAAACTCTTGCTCTTTATTTGTCAGAGGATACTTACTCACTTCCTAGAGGACCCCTGCCACAGTTAACTATAGCTTTTCTTTGAGTCATTATTCTCATTCCAGCATCTGCAGTCCTTAGAGAAATGTTTCTTCACCAATGAGTAACTTGATAAGGCTGTAATGTATAAAACAAATGAAAGAAAACTTTCTGTTCTGGAACATAACTTTCTTTAGTAGAGTAGGAGCCTTTGAAATTCCTTTTTAATGTTTATGAGCGGTCACTTATTTTTAATCTTAGCCAACTATGACTCAGCTATAAAGCTGAAGAGCAAAATAAGTTAGTTTATTTAAAAAAAAAAAATGTTTTGCTAAATTTAGGGGTGTTTATCTGAAAATAATTTTAAAATACTCAAGTATAAAATATTTAACCATGAGGCTTCCTTTTTTTCCATTCAACTCATATCATATTGCTGCTAGCCTTAATTTTTTGATAATGACAAGAGGAACTCCTCTTTCTTCTGCTTCATTTGTGTATTAGGTTCATCTTTAGATTTATATCCTCCTTTCCATGACACTTATCAACACTTATGAAGTACAGCAGTTAGATAAAGGGCAAATGCAAGACATCTCATTGAAGTGAACTGTTGCATTCGGTTTCCATTTCTAATTTCCTGATGCCAAGCCATAGCACTGGCCCAGACTCAAGGAAATGGAGCTTTATCCGTTCTCAGTAGTCCCAAAGGGCTAAGCAACATAACGTGAATACAGCCCTCCACTGACATAGCTCCTCAGCCACAGCTTTTATTCTGAGGGCAGAAGAGTAGTGGCAGGAGATCTGTCTGGTTGCTGTTCTTCATGGTCCCTTGATGCTTCCTGGGACAGAAATGCTTTGCCTTCCCTGGAAGGACTAACTTTGAACTCAGACAATAAGCTCCATTTAGCACCTGCAATTCTATGTCTAGTGTAAGACAATGTTTTAGTCACATAAAGAGGTGAACACGTTGTTGCAACCACATGAACACTTATTGAATAAAAGAACTCATTAGCTTTAGTTTGTGTTTTCTTTTGGTGTTGGTCAGGCTGTGGCTAGTTACTCTTTAATAATAAGAATACCACAAAAAATCTTCCATCTTTTATTTACTTTATTTTGCTGTTAAACTTCTTTGCATTTTAGGGTTCATTCACTTAGAATAAGGATTATTTACATAGCCAATAAGCTTTCTAAGCTTAAGATTTCCACAGTTTCGTAAGGATTTTCAAGCACGACATACTGTTCTGCACTGGAAGGCAGCAGCTGGAGCAAGCTTCTCTGTGGTCTGCACATCAACATGAACACACACAACACACACTAACCCACACAACCTGCCTCTGAAACAGGTGCCAACAATTTCGTCACAACCCAGGACCAGTGCAAAGTTCCTTGGCTGTGTTTACATGATATGTTTGACAAAATTTATTTTCCATAAACATTCTGTGAAATCCACCAAATTAATATTTGCTGTTTCCAGAAGCTGTTTCTGTAAAGGAATCTTGCCTGCAGAAATAACCACAGCTGGAACACAAATCATGTCTTTAGATATTCAGGTCCTATAAAGACTGGCAAGTGTTAACCCTCAACTGAAAAGGAAAATAAATAAAATGATGTTATGGTGCATATTTAGTTTCCAAACTTGATTGATTTATTTGCTGGAATACATGTACATGTTTAATTTTTCATTTCATAAACCATACAGCTCCAGGGTAGCTGCTGAAAAGATACCTAGTGAGAACCTCTGTACTGAGAAATTCAAATTAATCAAAGTCTTATGGAGAAGAAAAACCCTCAAGACATCTTGTAATTTAAATCCAAACAAATCCACTCTTGTCTTCAAATACAAATAATTAAAAAGAAGGAGTAAAAATTTTGTCCAGAGAATCAGATCTTACTTATGGTGCAAAACATCATTTCTTGAGACAGGTCATACTATAAAAATCTTGGGAGGGAAATTTGATAATTCACCATGAACACTCAGGAAGACAAAAAGATGCACAACACATCCCATCCTTCACCTTGCTAAACAGGTACTTAAGAACTGTTTGAGTAAACAGCCTTCCAACTCCCCTCTTCCACCCAGGTTGTAGGACCAACACTGCAATGACACATGTACCCTCAGCAAAAAGCCATCCCTTGCCTCCCCAAAACACAAACCCAGGAAGGTGGCGAGGGTTTGAACTTATCTTCATGACAAACTCCACCCCTGGTCCTTGCTGGATGGGCTGTACAACAAAAAAACAAGAAGGGTACAAAGTTTTGGTTGAAGTAGTGTGGGTGGCAGGTTGGTTTTTTTCCATTACTGAGCTGTTTGGAACCGTCACAGCCCAGCCTGCAGCCCCGAGGTCAGACGTCCATTGTTATTTAACAACATCTGCTCAAGATGCTCCCAAACATTCCTTCTGGATATGAAGAGCAGCCTTCTGCTGTATAAGAATTCAGTTCTCCAGTGTCCCTTTCTCTTAAATCTCTGTCTGAAACCTTAGCTGTAGAGGGGGTGGTTCTGCAGACAGAAATTAGACATTTCAAAAACTTTTGTGTTTGAATTTCTGAAAAACAGACCAAAGCCAGGCACCATTTCTGATGGCACCTTCAGCAAAGAGGAGTTTCCTAAACTCTGTTTGCACGTGGCTACCCAGTATGCAGGGATTTAGTGGCTGGGTCGTGCCCTCTGTCTCATGTCTATACTCACTTCAAAAGTCCAAGGCTTCAAAGGTTTTTTACTCCAGCTTTGATGGAAACAGCCAGAGCTTAAAGGCAAGTCTGGGCAAGACATCAGCACAAATGCACAGTTGCTTTGTAATGACACAAAACCCACATGCAGTCACAGCTCTCATTAAATATTAGCGGCATGTTTAAAAGTCTGGTGTGAACTTTATATACAGTTTGGATTTATTATCATTTATTCTGACAGCTGCATTCTCATTTATATGTCTTCCAATTTACTTCACTCTCAAAGTCTTAAAGGTTTCCTTAAAGTGCGTGCAGGTTTATTTCCTTTCCACTGCAGCCATCCTTGTCCTGCCAGAGGGAGCTGTGTGAAATAGGAGGTGGCCTTAAGTGTTTTTAAGCAATGGTGTGTCAAAGGGCAAAGCATTTGGAAGCATTGCTAAAAACGACAGAGCAAAGCATCATATTTTTCACTATTAACCTCTATGCCTGAAAACATCTGTTAGAAACGAAGATCAATCTTAATATCCCGAAGGCTGCTGTTCTCACATTTTTTGCTCTTCATCCTCTTTAACTCCAGTTTTTAATTACATATGGGGGAATTATCATATCCAAATTAAGGCCTGTGTGAGCAGAACATAGGAAGAAACTTGAAATTAATTTAGACACAACCTTATATTAAAAAGTAAACCTTGGAACTGATGATTACTCATGCTAGAATTATCTAGTATTACTCAAGCTAGAACTGGAGATTTTTATTCAGTTAGAAGTAACATAAGACATAATATTGACCAAGTATTGTTCCATGCAACTTTGATGACATGATCACGTCAAGGATGGTTTGTGTCAAACTGGTCAAATACAGAAGTCTGAAAAAAAGCATCCAGACTCACTCCCAGGATCTCTGGGTGCTCAGCTTGGGAGAAATCACTTTTTATGGAAGCATCTGTACTCAATGTTATTATTCTTTAGTCAACTTCCTATAATAAATTCTACAGAAAGAACCATCTGATACATGTCTACCAACCACGGTATGTTTTGTATCATAGAAGATCATATTATACCTTGGACAAAAGAAAGTATGATCTTTGTAACTTTCAGTGCACTGCAGAAGTGACTTAAATTAAGCTTAGTGGCTTAAATTTTGCATCTTGCTTCTTTCTCCCATTTGTTATTATGGTAATTTCTTTCATGGGTTGCCCGATTTGTGTAGGTGGCAAGAGTCATTACAGCAGAATTTGATAAGTATTTCTATATCTATTTCTGGTGACAAACAGAATACATCTAAAAAATACAGACAAATACATCTGACTTCTGAAAACTGACAACAGTAAAATCCAGTTGCAGATGGAAGGCCAACAACACAGTAACCAGGACTCATTCATGATCTCCTCTTTTCTCTTTCTCTCAGTCCAATGGAAGAGTGTCTACTGTAGCCTTACAATTAAAGCAAACCATATTGTTAAATTAATGTTTAAGTGAACAGTCCAGGACTTCCTGGAAGATAAGGCACTCCCATTATTTTGAATGAGAACTGGAGCAGGCATTAAATACGCAAGTGTTATTTTCTGCTAATTTGAATAAAAAAAAATAAAATTTACAGCTCATGTGAAGTAATTGTCAGGGTACATTTTGCACTATATATCTTGCATGATATCACTATAAAATTCATTGCCTGATAGTTAAAAACATTCTGAATTTTTATTGGGGTGTATAAATGACCAGTTAATTGGCTGCAAAGAACAGGAGCACAGTACCATTTATTCTTTCTTATTTCAGAAAAGAGTCCAAGATGACAAAAAAAAATCAAGTTTTATTCCCATAGTATTTTTTTTAGTTAATTCCAAAATCTCAGCTTTGGATCAGCACACTTTCTCGTGCTTTATAATATCATTTTCCCACCCACTGTTCTTATCATCATTTATTTTATTGTAGAGTATTCCAAGTATATGTTAATCCACCCTAACTTAACTGATTTAAAGTTAAATACCACCTTAGGCTTCTTTTGTACTCAGTGGAAAGAATCATAGAATCATAGAATCATTTAGGTTGGAAAAGATCTTTAAGATCACTGAGTCCAACTGTAAACCCAACACTGCCAAGTCCACCACTAAACCATGTCCCAAAGTGCCACATCGACCTGTCTTTTAAATATTTCCAGGGATGGTGACTCCACCACTTCCCTGGGTGGCCTGTTCAAATGTTTGACAACCCTTTCTGTGAAGAAATGTTTCCTAATATCCAGTCTAAACCTCCCCTGATGTAACTTGAGGCCATTTCCTCTCATCCTATTACTTGTCACTTGGGAAAAGAGACGGACACCCACCTCTACAAGAAGTGAGGTATTATTAGAGCGTGATACTTCGCACACTAAATTAGGACCTCTGGAGAGGCTTATTTCACTCCATTAAATAGACAAAAACCCCAGAGGATTTAGGTATCTAACTTTAATATCTAAAGCTATATGAGATTAATGCTACTATTTTTTCTCTAAAAACTGTGATTATATTTTTTCCACATCAGACACTACAGTCATCAAAATTGTCTAAATTTTTGTGCTTTCCAAAAAACGTATTTTCTTGTTCTGTACATACTTTTTATCCAGACTTGTCACAACAGTCCATCAATGCAGATCTAAATAGCAATTATTTTATGTCCTTGTCTTATCTACCCATCATTACCACCTCTTTGCCAATAATGTGTTTTCCAGTTGAAATTTTAGATACGTTTGTGACAGATAATATCAGCACACTCAGATTAGGACTTTTGCATGCTGTTTCAGAAGTAATAGACTTCAGAATCTTGCCTTTTCCTATTTGTGTTTGAAGAAGAAAACCCCAAGACTATTCTAATTGTAGAATAATTATTTAGCTATCTCACTTGCCCAGTAAGGAATCCCGAGTGTTTGTATCATTATTGCTGAAGGGCTATTTGTATCTCTTCAGAGAAAATTTGCACTTCTTCAAACCCAGGCATTTTCCCCTGATACTGATACACCCACTGTGCTAAAAACGAAAACACACAAGTATAAAAGAGTCAAAATCCATCAATAGAACAAAACATGCAGACACACAGAAAGGAGCCAAAATCAATTAGTAGTGGGAAACATTTATCTTTGCAACCAAAGCTGTGAAATTATCTTTGTATTAATGTTAATCCATCAATGACCATCTCCCTTTACTGTCTATGCATATAAAGCAACTATGATCTTAAGTTACCAGCTGAGTAAATGAAAGAAATGCAGAAGCTCACTGAGTTGAAAAAGCCACAACAGGAGTCTTAGACATTGTCTATAATTGCCCAAAACAGCAAATTATTACCAACTGAAAAATATCAACTGCAGAAAGGCAGAATACCTGTATTCTTTGTTACATACAGCTGCTGAAGGCACTCTAGTTTCATCCAGACAGGAAGAGTGGAAACTGGTGCTTTGATAATGTAATTATTTACTGTACTTGCTGCCCATTCTTAGGCAATGCTTGGTAGGAAACATGCAATCCAGTATCAGTTTTTCAGCTGTTTCTGATGGGATTGGTTTGGGCTGGAATGAGGGCAGATCTTTCACCTGCTCTTTCAAATAGATATGTAGCTTAGGTAGTTCTGGTTGGGTGAAAAAACTCCTTACTGTGATTCTGGATCAGATGCTGATGGGACCCCTGGAGATGTCCTTTGGGTTAGGCTGGCCAGAAAGGAACAGTGTTCATCCAAGACAAGGGACAAGTGCCATTCCCCAACTTCTGGGTAAGCCCTACATCCACCAGCGGCTACATGTCCCTCTTGTCCCCAATGTCTCCTCCTCTTCTGGTTACGTCTGTAACCCAAAAGGTGTCAGAGCTGCAGGTCCCCTCCTGCTAAATACACAGAGGCTGACATGTTGCATTAGCTGCCATTTTATGGCAGGAACACAGTATATTTGATAATGTTAAACATCACAGAATCACAGAATCACAGAATAGCCAGGGTTGGAAGGGACCTCTGGAGATCATCTAGTCCAACGCCCCCGCCAGAGCAGGGTCACCTACAACAGATTGCACAGGACAGCGTCCAGGCGGGTTTTGAATGTCTCCAGAGTGGGAGACTCCACAACCTCTCTGGGCAGCCTGTTCCAGTGCTCCACCACCCTCCAAGTAAAGAAGTTCCTCCTCATGTTAAGATGGAACTTCCTATGTTCAAGCTTGTGCCCATTACCCCTCATCCTATCAATGGGCACCACTGAAAAAAGACTGTTCCCATCCCCCTGGCATCCTCCCTTCAAGTATTTGAAAGCATTAACAAGATCCCCCCTCAATCTTCTTTTCTCCAGACTAAAGAGACCCAATTCCCTCAGCCTCTCCTCATATGAAAGATGTTCCAATCCCCTAATCATGTGTTTTCATACTGCTTCATGATTTGACAGTTGCCTTTTTTTTAGGCGGCGAAACCCACATGATCTCAGAGAACCTTCTGTTTGCCTGCCAGTTTTCTTTCAATCTCATATAGAAAAAAAATATAAATTTTTATATCTTCTCTTTCTCCAAATAGAAAGACATATATATCTTATACATAGCAGTTTTATATAGCATATACACATACATATATAAATAAAACACATAGAATCATAGACTCGCTTGGCTTGGAAGGGACCTTTAAAGTTAATCTAATCCAACCCCCCTTCAATAAACAGGGACATCCTCAACTCAATCAGGTTGCTCAGAGCCCTGCCCAGGCTGACCTTGAATGTTTCCAGGGATGGGGCATCGACCACCTCTCTGGGCAACCTGCACCAGTGATTCATCAACCTTACTGTGAAATCTTTCTTCCTTGTACCTAGTCTGAATCTACCCTCTTAGTTTAAAACCATTACCCCTTGCCCTATTACAACAGGCCCTACTGAAAAGTCTTGTCCTCATCTTTCTTATGAGCCCTGTTTAAGTACTGAAAGGCTGCAATAAGGTGTCCCTGGAGCCTTTTCTTCTCCAGGCTGAATAACTGCAACTGTCTGATCCTTTCTCCATGGCTCTGGTGATTTTTGTGGCCCTCCTCTGGTCCCCCTCCAACAGGTCCATGTCTTGTCTGTGCTGAGGGCTCCAGAGCTGGACACATTACTCCAGGTGGGGGCTCACCAGACCAGAGTAGAGGGGCAGAATCACCTTCTTCGACCTGCTGGCCACACTTCTTTTGATGTAGCCTAGGATATGGCTGGTCTTTTGGGCTGCAAGCATACATTGTTGGCTCATGTCCAGCTTTTTATCCACCAGAACCAAGTCCTCCTCAGCAGGGCTGCTCTCAATCCCTTCATCCTCCAGCCTGTATTGATGCCGGGGATTACCCCAAACCAGGTGTCGGACCTTGCACTTGGCCTTGTTGAACTTCATGAGGTTCACACAGGCCCACTTCTTAGCCTTGTGCAAGTCCCTCTGAATGGCACTCCGTTCCTCTGGTGTGTCAACCGCACCACTCAGCTTGGTGTCATTTTCAAACTTGCTGAGGCTGTATTCCATACTACTATGTCATTGCTGAAGATATTAAACTGTACTTGTCCCAATATGGACCACTGAGGGGCACCACTTGTCACCAGTCTCCATCTGGACATTGAGCTGTGTCATAGTAGACTGGATATGTCTGTTTCTTCCAATGTCACTGCCTGCAACTGGAAGGAGAGAGGAAAAAAAAGCCTTAAAAAGGATTCCCTTACTAACTGTGCCAAGGCCCTGAAGTTTCTTTTGATTTCCCTTGGACTACATATTGCGGCTTCATCGCCACCCACATAGAAGAGCAGTAATGGGTAATAGTCAGAGGCCTGTACCAGGCTAGGAAGTTCCTAGTGAGTTCCTTAACCCAGGCCCCAGGGAGGCAGCAAACTTCCCTAAGAGGAGGGTCTGTCTGGCATATTGGACCCTCTGTTCCCCTCAGAAGGGAGTTGCCTACAACTACAATCCATCTTTTCTTCCTACTGACCTCTTGTGAAAATGAGTCAATGGGGAGTTGTGGGATGATGCTGCCTGACTGGTGGTGCTGGGACTGGCTGGCCCAGCTCAGGGAAAAGCAACTGGCCAAGTTCTGGGAGCTGGTAACTCCCACATGCCACTTATTGCTCAGCCAGTTGAGTTTCTGGGGCCTGGAGCATCCTCTAGATGGAGTGGCCTCTATCCTCTTCTCCTCCTGGCATCCCCTTTTGATGGAGACACAGCTTGGGGAGGGAGCCACAGGGAAGACTGCAGGGCCTTCCACTTACTCTACACCTCTTCTGCATCTTCACAGTTCCAAACTAGATTCATGCTCAACAGGGTCTTCTTTCCCACCAAATCTGTTCCCTTGGCTGTGGTTTCACTGGATGCTAGGTAGGGACAGTGGGAATCTTGTTCATCCACTTATGCACATCACTAATTAGATGACAAGGCATTTGGCTATTTATTGAACACATAATTTACATATTCTTTTTCTGGGTTGCCTGTCTGCTTAGCTAAAGCCCTTTGATTTTCTTCAGCAGGTAAGATGATGCATCATGATTGCCAAGTCCCTTTTAGTCCCTACCTTTTATTCCTCCTACCTCCCTTGATTCGGGTGAGCATCCATTTCCCTTGGTCATGACAACCCACAAATGTAATTTATTTACAGTCAAATAAGTTTTATACAATAGTTAGTGCATGACTTGCAAAGATATGTACAACATCCACGATGTGAATAAAGATGTTCTGCAGAAGAGCTGAGCCACTTTTCCTACCAGGTTTTCAAGAGCACAAGGTCAGAGCCCTGTACCCAGGGACTGGTTCAGCACTTCTGTGTCTTTCTTATGTCTTGTGGGGACAGTGGAAGGGTAGAAGATAATCACCCTGTTGGGGACTGGAATCCCCATGGAAGATATTTCTGGCAGGAATTTCTTCCCATCTTTATACTTCAAGTGTCAGGAGCAGAACAACCCCGCATGGATGCCTGTCACTGGAAGAGAAACACAACCGGTGTCATCATGGTACCGTTGCTGTGCACCTGCCATGCCTGAGGGATGCCCTGGAAAAGGGCTTGTACCTGGATGCAGCCTTGATGGCACCACACATGCCTACAGATGGGGAGCACCATCGTTTGTTAGAACAGCTTTTACTCCACCAGCTCCAGGAAAATAATTCAGGAGGCTTCCCCATCCTGATGTGCCTGTAGCGTTTCTGCTGGGCCATGCTGGTGACCTGGGATGATGGAGGACCGAAGAAGTGGGAAAGTTCAGGAAGTGTTGAGTCCTTCTCCACTTCTGGACAAGGCTCTCCCAGAGGGCGTAGTGGTCAACTGCTCCCTGAACACTGTGCACATGTCCTTCTTGCCATGCTCTTCCTCCACGTGTGTCCCACCCAAGGGCCCTGACATGCTCGTGCCGAGATGGGAGCTTACCTGCAGGGAGGAGCCCTGACAAAGACACTAATTTTCCAGCCCAGAACCAGGGATGCATCCCAAGCTCCCGGGACGGGGGGGGGG
>VZSZ01008612.1:0-99890 GCA_013398815.1 Ibidorhyncha struthersii | reverse complement strand
GAGGGTTCTGCCCATCTCCAGCAGCCCAAGTAGGGGCACGGAGGGCATAAATGAGACTTCCACATCTTACCTTTGGCTCTGGGAGGTTGTTAGGATGTGTCACTGTGGGACAGGGCAAGAAGATTCCTCCTTCACTTGGCCAGTGCTGACAGGAAGGGGATGGAGGCACAGGAGGCCCTGCATGAGGGCCATCAGCCCCTAGCTGTAGTGCCCAGAGAACTGAGAGACAGATCCCTCTTCATAGCCATGGGGAAAGTGGAAGCTGCCTTTGCACCACCTCTCACAGAAGGTAATGCAGGTCCCTCTCTCCCCACAGATCTAGCAATGCTGGGAAGAGCACAGCAGGGCCCCATCAGAGGCGTGTTCCGAAGCCATGCAAGAGGCTGGGGAAGGCTATGGTTGGTATCAGAGGTCAGAATGCCTCCCAACTCTCTCCTGTCTGTGTGGTGAGAGGTTCTCACCCAGGGGTTATGGTTGCCTCACCACCATTGCCAGTCCCACTTCCCGGAGTAGGGAAGCACATGGTACCTGCCACTTCTTCACTTGGATCAAGGTAGTCTTACATTTTCAGGCCTCATCATGATCATATAGCTCAGTAGAGAAGAAAGGAAATAAAAATAAAGCAGAAATTCAATCTAAAATAACCTCTTCCTAAAGTGCACTTTTTTCTGAAGAGCTGTTTCTGCACTATTTCTGCTTCCTATATTATTGTGACAAAGGTTTGACCCCTATATTATTGTGACAAAGGTTTGACACTATTTTGGGGCACCCTACATTCCAAAAGTTCTCTTCTAATCTCTGAAGCTGAAACTTCAGTCATGCATATTGTCAGGTGCTCTAGTGTTGGCTTTGAAATATGTCGCATTTTCAAAGATGCCTTGGGGACAGACATTTAAAAGAATTTAAAGTTGTGTGGAATTCTTCCCATGTGTGATAATGCATCTTCAAAGCTGCTAAATAACTTTAAGAAAGTTTGTTACTCAGTGATTTACAAATCTGGTGTCCACTGGAAGTCAGTAGAATATGCTCATTTTTACTTTGTCCCTTTCATTTATAACTAGATTCATAAGCATACTTCTGTTTGTATTGGTAGCATCTAAGAAGCTCATCGTTAATATTAATCAATCAAAAGTCTGAGTTTCATATGAACTGTAGGTACTGGTTATTTGCTTGGATAGCTTCAGAGTCAGTCACATAATATATAAATTTTCTGATATCGATACTCCCCAGCAGTCAGCAGCACTGAAGTGAGAAATTCACAATCTTGTTATTTAAAGAGGTAGTTGCCATGTGTCTAATAGTTTATTAGCTATTATTTCATTAAGATTTAGCATAGTCTGTGGAGTTAAAATTTAACTAATGATCAGCCAGATTTGTGCCATTGTATATTCTTTAGCTCTATAATGGCATCATCTGTACTGCAAAATGTATAAATTTACCCAATCACTCAAACAACCTGTTATAAACTTTTATGCATTATTGAAAAGGAAAAGCTATCCCTCACACAAAAAAATGCAATAGTTATCTCCAAGGAAGATATTTCTGGCATCCGAGATATATAGGCTATATTTGGGCTATATACTTTACTATTTTAGGTGATGTGAGAAATTATAAAACTTTCTTTTTCAGAGCCAGAATAATCAAACAGCAATTCTGTTCATCAGCATAACAATCCTGCAATTTTGTACATATGTCTCTCCATGAACTTTCAAGAATCTGATTTTTAATTTGCCACACATCTGGTCTTCTGTGGATGTAGATGCTTGGTTTGTTCCATGGCTTTTACTGCTCAAAGCTAATATTACAGCCCAATTCCTATTAATTCACTTTTTCTGCAGCAAGAAATCATCTGATACCGAAATGCTTGTTTGCAGTGAATACTGCCTGCTAAACAACTAAGCTGTGTCACTTAAAAATGAGTCTGACAGGCTCTGACTGCCTATTGCACCTGCCTCTCACAAGGATGCTGTTTGAAACCAGTGTCAATGCCAACCCACAGCAATGAGTTGCGTCATGTAACCATAAGTTTAGTGTTCTACAAGCACCACAAAATGGGTAGGAATCACACAAAGCCACAGATAAGGTCCTGATAACGTGAAAAGTGACCACTTGAGTGATTTACTCTTGGTCCTTCACAATATATTTATGCATTAAGTAGTACGAGTGAGGATGATTTCAAAAGGTGGATCTGTAAGTAAGCAATAAGCATATTTTGCGAAGCTATGGGCTGTTCACAGTAGTTACAGGAAAAAAATAATTCTGTCATTTTGATTAAGCTTGATTCTGAATACAATAACCCCTCCCCCCAGTGATTAAGCTAAATAAAGTATTTCAAAAGCCACTGGGTTGTATTGCTATGGTAACCCACTGAACCACTGAAATAATAATTGTGTGCCTGACACTATACAAAAAGATTTCATTTTCCCTCCAAAATAGAATACTGATATACTTAATCATTTCCTCAACCCTTTCCCCATGTCAAGCAGAAAATCAGTTTTTCTCTAACCTCATAGCATTAAATCTACTGATTTGTCAAGGTAGATTATATCCTGCATGATTTTGTTTGTGTAATTTTGCCTTAGAAGTCATGATCTTTAAACTGAACAAAGTTTCAGTTTAATAATAAAAGCTACAGCAGATGTCACCTCCTATGAAAAGTCGCATATTCTAGAAAGCACCAAAAATAAAACTATGCGAATGTTGAACTGCATCCGGACACATATAGTATAGATCAAGTCTGACTGTGCATACTTTGAAAAGTCTAAAATGCAATAAATGTGCTCATATGACTTGGTGAACTGAAATCTAAATCTGAAGCTCACATTCATCTGCCAGAACAACACTCATTTTCTGTAAATGCATTTTACTGAATCTGTATGGAATCTCGTTAAAGGCAGAAGTTTTATTCTCCTTCAAGCTGATTTATATGATCTGCTTTTGAAATCGTAGAATCATAGTATCGTAGAATACCAGGTTGGAAGGGACCTGAAGGATCCTCCCACATAAATTCCAGTACCTTTCTTAGGTTTTGATTCATGCCCTGGAAGCTCTATATTCTAGGTCACAAAGCCAGGCTGTAACAGCAAGGACTCATGGCAGTCAGGATTGTACTGTCTATAAATAAGAAGCAGCTTAGAATTTTACCTTAAGTTGACAGTAACCATCACAAAATTCAAAACAGATGAAAAAGCTACCATTTTTGTAATATATATCCTGGGGACACGTCCTTAGTGTTCCTGACAATGCAGACACTGCAATAAATGGCCTTTTGATTAATTAGAAGTGTAGTAACTGTTACCTGCACTGAAATAGATTAAATGACCTTTGAAGTTTGTAAAAGATTTCCAGCAGAGTAAATAAGCATTTAATTGGGCCATTTAGAATGCATATTACTAACAATTTCCTGTCATTTCAACCTCAACCAAAAAAAAATTATTTGCAAGGAGACATGTTAACTAACTAGATGGTACTGACTGACTTGCAGGATTTTTTTTTTTTTGTCTATTTTTTTCCTTTAAGCAGTAAAAAATAGAGATTGCGGGCACACAGTGTAGCTCACTATCATACCATCTAATACCAGGGCAACCTTGAAGAATTAGTGGGCGACAGCGCAACCATCCTTGATGTAGGATTTGCTGCTTCCTCGGGACCATGGACTACATTCAACTGCTGCCTGAATTGGTTATTAACTCCTATTGATTGGTTCACTCAGCTCTTATCTCATTGTTGTACTGACGCTTACTATTTGCTGTATAAGCACAAGAGCTCAGTAATATTGTGGATCTTATCTCAGGCTGCATTAGCAGATGATGTGCTCATTCTCTAAGGAAGAAGAGAACTGTTTGCCTATGGCAACAGCATCATCTGCTGTTGAATGAGGAATAAACATTCCCATTTCCAAACGAGTTTGCCTGATGTTTATATTATTTTTCAAGGTAACCAAGCTGAATATGCAGATCAGGATTGAGGAATAAGACCATATAATTTATGCTGAACTGTCAGGTTTTTTATGAAATATAATTATATGCACATAACTGTCAGTAAAAAACAATTCATATATTGGGATCTCTAGTGTCACTTTGACAAACAGAAAGCAGAATATTTTTATGATTTTGGCTGTAGATTTTTCCCAAAATACATAAGACGTCTCTGTCCATACTACAAAAATCTTGTGAGGGATTTATTAGAAATAATCAATTCCTGGGTTTGTAAATCAACATTGTCATGTAGATATAGTGCTCAGGGACATGATTTAGTGGTGGGCTTGTCAGTGTCAGGTTAATGATTGGACTAGATGATCTTACAGGTCTTTTCCAACCTAGGAGATTCTGTGATTCTGTGATTAAAGATGGTTTCCTAAAGAAAAAAAAAAAAATGGCTGATTAAATACTGTAAATCTTAGTTTAGAACTACATCTAGGAACACTACATTTTAAATTTAATCATTAAGCATAAACACTATAGAATAATTTTGTAATAAACAAAAACTGTACTATGCACCATGATATTTTAAAAATTAGCAATATCTCTTCTTCCATCGGAATATGACTATAAAACAACACTTTCTAAGGGATTAGATTGATTTTACAACTTCTGTTGACTTGCTTAAGGATTAGACATCTATTGCTTCCAAGGATGGGTGTTTCCTTACGTATTGCAGGAGCCAAAGTATTGATTGGTATCTCCAACTCTGAGTCACAGTAATGACAACTTTGAGTCCCCCTTTCTCCTTCCCTTCTCTCCCAAATTCAGACGGCTTAGAGCTGTCTGTGTTTTGCCATCTAGCAATGCTTTCTGTGATTTAACCCCCTTATACATACACACGGTATGTCATGCATTTACTGGAGGATGTCATGGGGAAGAATAATACAAAATTACTTTGCTAAACACCTTATTTAATATGATGATTAAGCTTGTGAAGCCAGAGTGATGTATAGAATAAGCTTAGTTAGTGAAAAACAGTGGGAATATGAGGACAAAAACCATTTGCAAAGGTGTGCCAAATGAAATTTAAATTTTAAACCAAAAATAATTTATATTTAGAAGCAGAGTCTTTTGTTTAAGTTCTACAGTGAATGACCAGAGATAAATTAATCCAGAATAAGTACTGCTTTCTTTTTGAACCATAATACAATCATGTTGAGATTTGTTTTCACTTTTGTTTATCTTACTGGCTGAGAGATTTTTGACAAGGGAGACTAAGTTCAGACAAGAGCAACGTAGTGATCGGAAGAATTGGGTAATGGGGAAACATTAGAAGATTCAAAATGTGTAGCTTGGCAGTGAGAAACCTAATGAGATTTATGGGAAAAGTCTAAAGCATTTGAATAAGTAAACCCAACAGTAGGAGGAAAATTAATTAGCTCCTGCAGGTGTAGTGTAGCTATGCTTAATAGGATGACCTTAATAAAAGTGAAAATTCAGGCAGAATAACCAGCAAAAGGCCCCATGGGACTAGTCATTAGGTTGGAAAATAGCAGAGGAAGAAGGTAATAACTCAGCTGATCACCAGAAAACATATGGTACTGTAAAGTAATCTTATTCAACATAGTGTATTGCTAAGTGTCTATTCCCTGAAAAACTAACCACCCAAGAAAGGATGCAAAGGGTGGTATTATTCTCATGTGACATTGGGCTGTCTAAATGTTAGGAGTTTAGTTCAAACTAGTTGCCTCATCTGCTCTGCTGTTAAAGGACAGAGGCACTTACAGAACACAAATCATCCACACTTAATCTGAATTGCCCTCTCTCCATCTGGGAAAAAACGGGGAGCCAAGATGACCACCTATGACTTTGAGATGGCTAAATTTAGGTGCTATGAACCCTAGTTTGAAAAGCGATCACATCAAAAATCATCAGTTGAGCAGGATGATGTCTCAGAAGTGAGTAAGGATACCTTAAAGTAAAACCCTGAAGTGACAGAAAGTAAGTGAAGAAAACTTCAGAAGTTTTTTTAGCATCTAAATACTGGTGATAGTGGAGGAAAAAAACTTGGACTATTTTATTTTAATTTCCCAACAAGACTGACTATAACTATCAACCTGTGCACTTATGATCATCCTCTTCACAGGACCCACCGTCAAGTCTTTCCTAGTTACTTCCTTGAGGTTTACTTCCATTTGTCATTTGTGGTGATAGTTCTATATGGATTCATCTTCACTAAAATAGGTACAGAAAGGAAAGAGAGAGCTGACAGCAGCAAACCTTTGCCAGGCAGTTACGTCAGAAATCCTGTGGTGAATGTTTTGGTGATAATCCAGCCCCTTGGAAACATACTTAACATTTTGGATCTTGCCTTCAGTCAAACCAAACTTGATTTTTTTCCTTTACAAACCTTCTTTTGAGGTATTCGTAGAGTCATAGAATGGTTAGAGTTGGAAGGGACCTTAAAGATCATCTAGTTCCAACCTCCCTGCCATGGGCAGGGACACCTACCACAAGACCAGGTTGCTCAAAGCCCCATCCAACCTTGAACACCTCCAGGGATGGGACCTCTACAACTTCTCTGGGCAACCTGTTCCAGTGTCTCACCACCCTCAGAGTAAAGAATTTCTTTTTAATATCTAATCTAAACCTACCCTCTTTCAGTTTAAAACTGTTACCCCTTGTCCTATCACTACACTCCCTGATAAAGAGACCCTCTCTACCTTTTCTGTAGACCCCATTTAAGCACTGAAAGACTGCTATAAGGTCTCCCCAGAGACTTGTCCAGGACAAACCCCAACTCTCTCAGCCTGTCTTCATAGGAGAGGTGCTCCAGCCCTCTCATCATTTTTGTGGCCCTCCTCTGGACTCGCTCCAACAGGTCCATGTCTTTCCTATTACTATCACAGTCACTATCACTATCACTATTATTATATTACTATTATTATGTATTTACTTTATAGCTCTGGGTTTCTGATTGTATCCATGTAAACATTCCCTTTATTTGATATTTAAAACCCCAGTATATTGTATAAATTTGTGTGGAAACCAGGCTGCATCTAGTCTAAGCGTTGCTGAGTCCTTCACTACACCAGGGGTAGTTTATGTTGGTAGCCAGGCTTACCATGCCCTTCATTATTTTTTTTTTAAATGTCTGATCTAAATCTCCAGAAGGTACAAATTCTTACTGAATTAAACTTATTATGTTTTACATCTTTATCCCCAGTGTTTCTCTGCTAGATACCCTCAAGGAAACAGACTTTTTACATTGTCTTTTCATGCTTTATTTCATGGGTTTCCTAAGTGGTGCTGCAGTAAACCACCAGGTGACTGCAGCTCCCTTACATCACTCCTGTAAGGCAAATATGCAGAGAAGCTATGTACCCCAGCTGTGACTGGCACAGAACTCTTTTACAGATAAACCTTTTATTTCTAAGGTGTATCACCTTGCACTTACAGATGCTGCATTTCTCACATGCGTGTTACTGTCAACCTCTTAGTTTGTCCAAAAGGCCAATGGGTTGCTTGGTTTCTTCTAGTACATATCAATGGCATTCCTAAAAACAAAATATTTTTTAAGAAGAGACACTGAAAGTTACTCCAGATGCAAATTGCTGATCTAAGTGAAGTTAATAACAAAAATCCCAAATTCGCTGAACCAAAGTTTCCGAGGAAACCTAAGTGTTCAAGCAAACACTGCAGGATAGAGGGAGCCTCTCTTTTAATCTTAAAACTTTTTTGCCCATGTGCTCTTTCCACTGAGCACAGACACACTCACACAACAAAAAGTAAACACATAAAGTAGCTATAAAATAAAAAAGGAGAATACGTATAACACATGACATACATTGTAAGTGATCTGAAATATTTGCAGGTTTTAACTGGGAAGAGAGTATTTGAAAAACCTCTAATTTCCTTCCTCTCTTATTTGTTAAATTTCTGCGCATCATCAGTGAAATTAGCCACAAGTGACTAATAGATCGATGTTTCTGTTACTTAAACTTGATGTAAAGGAACTGATTCAAACCCCTAAATATTTGAATGCAAAGATTCTTGCATTGTATAACTAAATTAATCCTCTTTAGGAATAATAAAACAAATTGTCTTATCATAGAGTCAATTCTTAGAGTAAACACAACACAGCTTTGAGAAAACGACTTTTACAGAGTTCTGTCCACTAGAGGTCTCTAGAGAAATACAAGAAACAATTCAGAATAGCAGATACTTTAGACTTTTCTTCTTGACACCATTTAGATTTTGTGGAAGATGAAAATCAGCGCTTGGTCTATACTTCTTCCAGGTATTTCTTTGGATATGCTGCTTCTGCTGTGGATAATAAAAAATCCTATTACTACAGTAATTATTCACATCCATGAGGTGTTTTAATGCAGTTTATAATAATTTTTCAACATTTATAATTAGAATCCAACATCACATCCCTTAGGAGGTATAATATTGCACAAAGTATTCAGGCAAAGGAAGACAAAAACTAAGGTGGGGTAGCCACCTTGCTCAAATTTAAATAAATAAAGATCACAAATGATTAATTAAAAATAAATAATGATCACAAATGAATTAATTGTTGGTTAACTGGAGAGTATTTTAGCTGGAAAATTAGAAAAATTATTACTCTGGTGTTCTGTTCAGCAGAGCCTGGATTCATTATTTGTTTTTATATTCAGGCTAACAAAAACATAAATGAGCAACAGGATTCGTGTAGTTGGACTGTTTTTTCTTCTTGATGCTTTTTTTCTGGTTTTGAGGTTTGGTTGGTTGGTTGTTTTTTTTTACTGGAAGTTTTTGTAAATTATAAGTTTGTGCAATTTCCTTTGGGTTGATGATTTTCAAAAAAGCAATTTCCAGTTAAAGATAAGCTTTATCCATTTTAGGTTCTGTGCATTTTTACAGCACTAATCAGAACAACAGGTTCAGTGATTTAGAGATTTTCCAGCAATTCAAGCTTATGGTCATTATATTAACTTAATTCAAGCTTATGGTCATTAACCTACTGCACTCTGCACAGGGGTTCTCTGAGATTTGAGATTGGGTGACTAATCAGAAAGCTGGTAAAATCTGGAAACAAAACCACCTGCCCTTCTCAGGTTGCTCCTTCTTTAACTGTGGTGGATAGCTCTGTAAACAGCAGGAGCTCAGTCCATGTAGCAGCATTCATTTCTACTCGCTTTTTGATGCTACATGGTAAATGTGGAAGAGAAGTTGAGAGACTCGGTAGGGAGGCACTTCTGAGAATACAGGTTACTGGGACAGCTCTGGCCCAAGTTTGTCAAGTTACTTTAACAGAGTATCTTCTAAATTTTTCATTGGTAGATTGAGAACTGTAAATGGTAACCAACTGAAGCCAATTAGCATCTTGAAATGTCATAGCTAGACATTTAAATGGTAATATTTCTTGATGTATTTCTTGCTGCAAAGACCAGAAAGAGACAAAAAGCTCTGAGAGGAATAGGAAGAGTACAGCAGTGACATTTTCCCAAAACTTTTAATGTTATATCACAGAGTTGACCCATCACCTCCATCAGCTGCTCTGACAGTGGTGGTTTCAGGCATGGAGTTTTACTGAGTTCACACACAGTGAGTCTAGAGATGCTGGTACTTCCATGAGGTATCTTAAGTCATTTGCAGACAGGATGAGTATAGGTCACAGTAGAAAAGAAGTCCACCTACCATTTAACCAAATGTCCCTACTCTTAACCAAATGTCCCTACTCTTAACCAAATGTTTTTAACCATTTTAACCAAATGTCCCTACTCTTAACCTTAGAAACCATGAAGTGCTATGGTTATGTTAGACATGACCTTAATAATAAAATGTCTATATACCTGTGCCCAGTTAGAACCTTCACCTATGATGACATAGGGGAAATAGTCATTGTCTCTGCGCACTGTTCTTTGCCGCGTTTGTGTCTGTTCTATGACGAGAGGTTGGTCCCAGGTGTGTCAGTCCGATACTGCATCCATTTCTAGTTATTCACCTCACTAGTCTCTCTGGTTCGGAGAAAGCAGCTACAGCAAAGTACTGTCATTAGAACTCACCTTATAGATCTGAAATGATCTATAGATTAGACCTTGAAATTGTATTCATATGCAAACACTTTTATATAAATGGCAGGGTTTTTTCCTTGGCGTGAAAATTGCAAACTACTGGATTGAAGTCCAAATACCAACCATCCCTGGCGTCTTAATACTGTCACTTGACTGTATGTTTGAGCCTGTCACTTCACCCTTCTGCCTCAGTTCCCTCATTTACAGCTTGGAATTACATTTTCCACTTACTTCACAAGAGGCTCCCAAGCATTGATTAATAAGTATAAAAATGTGTATGTTCAAATTTTCAGTCAGTGCTTTTTATATACAATTACATAAAGCTCTGAATAAAAGCATTATGTAATAGCAACTGTTATTATTAGAATTAAAGGGAATATTTAAGCCAATACTGCATTTGATTGTGTAACTACTTCATAATCAGAATGTGTGTTAATACATCTTTTTTTTTTCTCAAGATGAAAATGCTATTCCAGGTTATTGACCACAGCATTGTTCGGAGCTTTCATCAACTTCGCTAGTTAAACAGCTCATAGCTGATAACTGAGAGGACATGGAAAACAAAGCAAAGCAGTATAGTTCTTATGGGAACAAACATCTTCCTCTGGGTTTGAACAAAACCACACGCAATGATCACGACCTCTGGATGCTTCAGCGCTATAAATACCAAATCATAAGTCAAAGTCTAAACTTCCTAAACTTTCTCTGCTGTTGTGTCAGCAGAATAAAATGCTAAGCCTTCTGTAATAAGGAAGAAATTAGTCAATCGGGGATTAAAAAAAATGGTTTATATGGTTAATGTAGGGTACCAATTTAGGTTACTGACGCTGGCAGTGAAAGCTGCTGTTCTAAGGAGGGTGGTACGAGGTTTCAGGTTGATCCTGTGGTTCCCTCCCACCACCTTCCAACATGTATATAAATTGTCAGCTCTCCAGACCCTTTGCCAGTTCTCTCTTCTAGACTTGCCAGAAGCAACAGAGGACTAAAGATGAAGATCTTTTTCTTATTCACCTTTTCTACTTTTTTGTTGTCTGCTTTTGAACAAGCAACTGCTTCTGCTCACTATGACAAGATTTTAACTCATAGTCGAATAAGGGCACGAGACCAAGGGTGAGTAACAGGGTTTTATTTCTATTTTAAAAGGGAGCTTGTTAATCTTTATTCTCCCCTTTCTTCTCATTTTCTATTAAATGTGATTTTTCACTATGAATTCTTACTATCATTCAAGTAGAACTTTCTCAATTAATTTTACAAGAATTGTTCCTAAATAAAAAGCTTTCTGGGGAGTTTCAAAAGGAGACAGTATACTGTTAAACTTCATAAAATATGGAAAATCTAAAATCACCAGTTCTCAATGAATACAATATATGTGTTTTAGAATCACTGAAGTTATTTACAGTTCACAATTAATGTAATGGGATGTCAGATATGTTTAATGTATGTTTTTAAATGTTTGAATAGAGCTGACACTATCCCACAGTATTTTCTCTCTTTATTGCATCTGAATGAATATCATAAACTCTATTTAAATGTTTTCTAGCATGGGAATATATACTGGGAGCCCTTTTTAAAACTTCTGCTCCTACTAGAGCAATGTGGCAAGCTGCTCAGCAGGGTACCCAAAAGACAATGCTTACAAGCCAGGCTGCTCAGAGACATGGAAATAATTTGAACAGCTGGTGTCAGGGAGACACATGTGTTTAAATATATTTTCCTTCAGCCTTCTTAAGTAAAAAACGTTCTGTGAATAAGAATTGTTTACCATCCTCTCTTCCCTTGTTGAATTCCCTCTTCCTGCTACACACACACAGAGCTTTTCAAATAAAAAAGTTTACTGGCTTCCCACTGATCTAAAATATATGTTCTAACTTTTGAAATGATAATTTTTTTTAATAGTAGAAGTATAAAAATTTGTGACAAAATGCCTTTGCTCCATGGAATTTGCCCTTAAGAAATTCCTCTTCTGTACACTACCATGCTAAGGAAAAAGTATTCCTCGTTTGAAACCTGTGACTCCTTTTATTTACACGCCAATTTACCCTTTGGTCCCCAGTAATTCCTAGAATGTTTACTTAGGTGCCTGCGGTACTCCAAACGGTTGGTAATCAAAATTTACAGAAGACAGGGTTTCCTTCTACATAAAGAACAAGGCACTTTTCTTCCCCATCTCCCCATGACCTTCAGCTGCACAGATGTGTACAAGACAGAAACTTTAATGAAAAGACCCTGATGGTATTCACAGCTCGTTCCCTGGTGGCTTGTAATTAATTCACTTCGCAGGGGGAAGGGAGAAATATAAGGCATATTGAGGCTTGACTAGGCACAGCTGGTGATCACTGCCCATCAGAGACAGAGGGTCAAACCAGAATGGAGGGGAACCTTCTGTCCCTGCTGGGAGGGTGGGATTGCCAAGGAACCCAGCTGGACAGTCCCAGGAGCTTGCACTGTGGTTGCTTGAAAACACACCTGCCTTGGGAACTGAAGCCAGATGTTCATTTCTTACTTTTGCCCAACAGAAATGGTATTTGTCGCTATTTTATATAAAACTTTTCCAAAGACATACAGAAACTTCTTTTTAAAGTGTTTCTCATTCCCACCCATAGCCCAAATGTCTGTGCCCTTCAGCAAGTTATGGGAACAAAAAAGAAATACTTCAGCACCTGCAGAAACTGGTACCAGGGAGCCATTTGTGGAAAGAAAGCGTAAGTATGCTCTGTTTCAAAACTGTTCCACATTCATTGAGATAATATAATGTACAATTAAAAAACTCTCCTTTTTTCAGAGACAAACTAACTGTTTGTTTCAAATGCAGACACAGGAAGAATTCAGTTCATAATTTTGCAGGGTTACAACTTCTCTTTAGCTGCTTCTAAAACCACCTGGATAGCCGATCCAATAATTGTTGCCAAAAATAATCACAAAAGGAGTGGAAAGTCTGAAAATGACAGCATAGTATAGAGTCTTTTTTAAGCTTAAAAGGTTTCAAAGTATTAGTTTCAGCAGTACTTCTCTGACTTAAGTTTTCATAGCTCTATTTTAAACACAAAGAGATACGATGTTAAGTGACCTACTCAAAAACACGGAGGGGACTAATAGGCCAGTTATGAAAAGAACTGAGCGCTACCCAGCAGAGCTGTGTGCTCAGACCACACCTCTCCACAAAAGTGAAAAAAAAAAATAATCAAAATGTGGTTGTGGATACGATTAAATCTGGGTGAGCTTGGCATTCTTTTGGAATCTGTGTGTATATTTCAACTGTCACTTCTTCTCAGAATGCTGGTCATTGCCTTCTCTGTGATAAAATGTCAAAGTCGCCACCACTTCATCAAATATAGAGCAGCTTCAGAGTGTAAACACACAAAACCCTCAGTCCTGAACTTGGTCTGCCCCACTTGTCTCACTTAGAATTAAGTAATTTAACAGAGATTGACATTGTTTACCCAATACAAAAACTAATGTTTTTCTCATGTACCACATTTTCTTTAGCTGTTATGCAATTACTTGGATAAATTTCTCAGCAGTTGTCACAGGAAATCATTACTTTTATTTTCCCATTATTCTCTTACAGGGTCCAAATAGGTCTGGGGTAACACTTTCAGAAAGGCTTGAGTGAAAAGGGAGTCCAGGCTTCAGCTGGAACACTGTCTTAGGGTATTAGCAGTTTCTTAGTGAAAGGTTATAAAACTCTTCCAAATGCCCAAATAGTATTTAAGTACACAATTTGAAGTCACTGAGAGATTGTATACTCTAAGATATTAAGTTATACTGATACATGGTGCATATCATATTTATGAGGAATTTAACTCCATTTAAAGTAAGATTTGTATTAAAACTTTTCTAATGAAAATCAACCACTGTTTTAGATATTAATGTAATGTGGAATAGAGATTTTTGGTTCTGTGCCAAAGACTTCCTTAACAGAGGTTAATATGGAAGGAAAATATCCAGAGTTAGAAACATAAGACAGTTGAAGATGACTCCCTTTGTAAACAAGCCCTTAAATTCTCTTGAAAATGTTTTTCTGATTAACAATAATTCACTAAATAAACTAGAAAAGAGAGCTTGAACAAGAAGTGATTGATAATTTGCAATTAGTCATATTTTTATTCTCCTGACTGTCAAGTCATGAGTAGATAGGATCCACATTTTGCAGTCCATTGTTCAAGTTTAAAAAAGTGTTTCTAAATATAGAAACAATGATAAATTCGGGGCGGGGTGGTGGAAGATATATTTGACTTTAAAAAATTACACATAGCTCATATTGAATCCAAGTGAGCTTTTACAAACAGAATATTTTTAGGTTAAAACTGCAACTATAAGACTTTGTAAACTTGTATGAAATTCATTGAATGGCTCTTTACAAAAGGTCAAAGAACTCTATGTTGATACAGAATTAGATGCAGACACAGTCTGGGTTTGTGCTGGGGAATGGGGGGGCACAAAAAATGATGCAGCGTGTAAATGCATCACTAGTAGTGCTAATGTGGCTACAGTCTTTCATGGTCTTTTCAGTGCATCTACATATATGACACTTCCATAATTACAAAAGTATCTTTTTCCTATTTATTTTTTTCACTTTTCTTCAAAGCCAGCTTTACATTTTGTTTCATGTTTTTGATACTTCAGCTGTCCTGGCTGACAAACAATTACATTCATAGTTCTTCTTGAGCATGATCCATATACATGATCACTGTACCCTAGTGTAAAACTGATTAAGACTCCCAAGTGATTATTTATGTGAGACAAATGCCTTCAGTAACAATTTTTTGCACTGTTAAAATCAGACATGTAAATCAGATAGTAGTCAGGCAAGGACCTGAAATGGGCTTGGATTATAGTTTCTACTGCTCCTGTTGGGTGTCAGAGGCTTTGCATTTTCTGAGATTCCTGAAAGATACTACATGTCATAACACAGTATTGGAAAGGATCCTTAGGAAAAAGACTGAGGGAAGGTGTAGTAGGAGGATGTTTTCTTCCATTTTCTTTCTGAGAAAATGTTTTCAGTGGTCTGACCACATGCCATAAATTAATGGAGTTGAGTTATACTTCTGATACAGTGGGACACTGATTCCAGCATACAGTCTTGCCTTTCAAGCACTGCCATGGCTTTGATGTCTGAACTCTAAAGTCAGTCTAGACATAAAGAATGATACCATGGCCTCATCAGAGCCAAGGAAAAGCCAAGCTGTCACCCTAAGCTTTCTGCTATTGTAAACTTTATTGGTTACAAATTACTTAAGGAGGTGGAAGAAAATGACAGCAGTAAGTTAGAGTGGACATAGCGCAAATCATAATGAACATCCACCCAGACAAGGAATCTGATTATTGTAAATCCCCAGAAGTTTCTTTGGAACATAATTGACTGGCTGGAATCCTACCCAGTCTCTCCCATTTTGATTTTGGCTTTGTTTTTGTGAGCAAATCCAGACACGTTAGAACTCATTTTTCATACAAATTGCAGATTTGTATGCTTTTGGTGGTAATAATGATCAATTTCTAGTCAAACTAGACCGTGTGTGGTCATTTGCCCCACCTGTGCCTTCGATTTTTTTTCGGGACCCATAGGTTTATAATTTTTATTAGAATCTTTCCTTCTCCTCCAGGTGGCATTACAATACTGACTTCCCTTTTCCTTTGTGGAGATGCTGCAAGTCATCCAAAACACTTCACCTTTTGAGTAAAGTTTGCCATACCACTGACTTCCTTGGCATTACATTTTATTCCACCGCAGACATATTAGGAAGAAGGGTATTTCCTGAAAATAACTTAGACTGAAACTTGGATATTCTCAAAGTCACTTTTGGAAAACACCCTACTCCTGTGGTTTTATTCCTAGATAGATGTCATGTCTTCCCATGAGAGAAAGTCTGCTCTCAGCACAAATCTGACAGGGAATTCATAACTTTGCTGAGGTCCAGAAGTAAAATGAGTTATGCAGTGATGGATACCTTCATCTGTCAGGAAAATTAGTTTGAAGCAATGGGCGGTTTGGACTTACTGAACTGAAGTCAAGTGGTGACCTTGTTCCCTTCATTGACTAGAATTTAGAGGAATGTAAGCTGTAAAACATTTTACAGAGCCTGTGTAAGGTCCTAAGTAAGAAGTCTACTACAGACAACCAAAGGAAGACATTGAGCAGTGGGGCTGGGTAGATTTGGGCATGAGAGTCTACACAAAACTACCGCCTACCTTCTTCCTCCTCTTTTAACACTCTTACCACTGTACAAGCACTCACAGAGGAAGGCTAGAGGGGGAAAACGGTGTGGATGAGAATAAGTTAAGTCATAGAACTCCTGAGAGGTTTTTTTTTGTGGCTATAATAGAGCATCTGTTATAACTTAGTCTTAGGTGTTAATGGGAATTTTATACTCTGTGTACTCAAAACAGAAATGCAGACATGACTAAAGAGGTTACTGTAATAAAACTGTTAATACAGAGGACAATGGCTCTTTTTATGTTAATATTTCCATGTTAACAACTCCTCCCTAACTTGAATATATGATCTATAAAATGTTAATTTAAGAATGCTTTTATTATTTACACTTGCTATCCACTGCTGTAAATTTCCAATTAAGATGCAACTTAAAGATTTGCTAAAATCAAAGTCTGTTCGACCAGAAGTCTTTCCACTGTTTCTCTGTAGTATTTTATCTCCATGCCAGCAAGGAGTAGAAACAGATGAGTCACAGAGCTGATTTGAATAAACTGAAAACTGGCTCTGTTAGCCAAGAATAACAAGGACATAAGGTAGCATTGCTCTGCCCCTTTTTCCTTTGGAATATACTCCTTTGGATGAGGTCAGAACAGCTTTGTGCTAAAAAAAAACTCCCAACAACTAACCAACCAATAAACCACAACACCCCAATACCAAAAAAAAACCAAAACCCACCCTTACCAAAATCTCCCAAACCTCCAAAGACTCAAGAATGCAGCATTGCTTGTTATCTGAGTAACTGCTTTCTTTGCTTGGGCACCATCTTATATTGAACTAGTAGGGAGATACAGATGAGGATAACTAACGGTTTGAGCTGGTACTTCCCAAGTGTACTGTGTCTACACAAGTGGTGCCAAGGACTGCATCTTGCACTGAGATTTGTCTGGTTCTAACCTTATTGTGGGATCCTCCATATAGACCCCTTTTCTCCCATTTCATCTTTCTCACCACATTTTGATCACAGCTGATACATGGACCTTCTAATTGCAGTCAACTGTAAGGGAACAGGTATACTGTAAGTAGGAACTTACAGTAACCCTTGATGATTGAAAAAAAGCCTGGGCTGTACATAAGAAATCACATGGTAAAAAAGGCACTGATCTTGTAATCCTTGGCTGAAGAAACATTTTCTTTCTTAACTATGTTCTTCAGCCAATTTTCTGCCTTTCATTAATTGTGTCATTGTTGGATACGGTAAGAAGACTAAACTTGCCATGTCTTATTCTATGATTATAACTCAGCTTCCTCTTTCTTTTTTCCAAAAGATAATTAAGACTGCAATCTTTCAGAGTGGCTCATGGGGTGTGTGGGGGGAGATATTTTCTATTCCATGGGTGGAAAAAATATTTTCACATGACAAAGCAATTCACACAGCTGGGAGAATATGATGACTCCTATTCTGCTACACAGTTTTCTTTAATCGTATTATTATTTTTTTTATTAACTTCTGGCAGGGATGCAACAAAGAGAAAGAGTATAAGGTTCATTTCCTTATTAGTAAGAAAATCTGTAACCTAAACTGGATGCTATTCTTGCATTCCCAAGAAATAGCCATTCAGTGAATTGCTTCAAAGAAAGAGATGTATTAAAAAGAACTATGCGTATACTGTCAATATATGGCTTCTCCGCTGAAAAAGTTCATGTGGCAAAAGGGTGAATATGTTGTGCATATATGTATATAAAGGAACAAAGACAAAATACTTTAATACCACAGAGAAATGAAAGACTATGTGTTTCTTAAAAAAAAAATCTTTAATCTTCACCAGCTCTTTCAGATTGTTGTCAATTAGAGTTATAATCCTCACTTCTAAAATCATGCTTTGTAATGCTATTGTTCTTCCAGTCTACTTTCATTTTTTAATCTTGTCATCGTTTAACCCCAGCCAGCAGCTGGGACCATGCAGACTCTCGCTCAACCCCCCTTTCCTACCCTCCCGGAAGGATAGAGAGAAGAGGCAGAAAAGGAGGCGAAAGGGGAAAAAAACCAGCCCATGGGTTGAGTTAAAGACAGTTTAATAGAACAATAATGGAAAAGTAAAATAATAATAATAATGGTAAAAGAATATACAAGACACACATCACTCTCACCACCCAGTGGTTGCCCAGCATGGCCTGAACAGAGATCGCAGATTCCTCCCCCTGGCCAACCCCCATTTATATACTGAGCATGGTGTCTATGCTACAAAATATTCCATTGGCCATTGTATTGTTCTGTCTATGCTCCTTCTCAGCTTCTATGGGAACTTAAAAATGTCTTTGACAAGTATAAACATCACGTAGCAACAAATAAACCAACATGCATTATTGACAATCCTTTCATACCAAATCTGAAAACACAGCAAACACTAAAAAGAAAATTAACTCTTAGCTGAAATCAGGAAAAAGTCTCTTTAAGTGGTTTGGATGTTGAAGGTCTTAATTCCAGCTTTTCATTTTAATGTGTTGGTGGTTAATGTTTTGTCAGTTTTAGTTTCTGAAAAATGAGAGAAATATATTCAGCTGCCACCAAAGTCTCTACAAATTAAATCTGGAATGTACCAGTAAAGTCTCAGCAGAAACCTTCATGGAATTAGTGTCCAGAACTCTAGCACTGCCATCATTAGCCACACCTATAAAAACATATGTAAAAACCATGATGGCAAATTTCCTTTGTCATTCATAGTGTACCATAATTTGAAAAGTAATATCTAAAGTCTAATGTCTTAAAGTTTATGATTTAGACTTTGGTAAGATTGTATAATTATGTTTGGCTCACCCAAGGAGCCAAAATCCACTCTGTGATAACTTTAGCGAATTTTCACTTTTGTATGCGAGGAGAATTTGTCAAGCATATCTGTGGTAGAGCTTTTATTTCTGTCATATATATTAAAAAGACATTATAGCTTATAAGACTATCAATGCTAAATTGAGTGTAACAGCATAGAATTATCAGTTAGCCTTGGTTTGCTGTTATCTATAGCTTACACAGGGCAAATCTCAAGAATGAGAGTATTTTATTGACATCATTAGAAAACAGTTCCTGGTCCCTGACGTTGCTAAATTCTATGTATGCTGCGATGACATGCTCTTTTAACTTTGTCTTTGATTTCTTGTAATCTGTTTTTCAGCCTCACTACATTTACCAGTGAACTTTCCCTTGTGTCCATCCATCCAGTCTTTAGTGACTTCCTTCCCTATAATCTGCTTTATGTCTGTTCTTAATTACTCCTCTCTCTCATTCCTGAGCTTCTTCAAAGTTTTCCTTGAAAAACTGAGGCCCTGTGATACCACCTTCTACCACCATACAATCCACAGGACCTTGTCCTAAATACCATTTTAGTTCCTATATCCAGTATGTAGGTGACCTCATGTAGTTTTTTCATTTTAATTTCTGCTCAGTTCATTTAATTTTCTTTTACCTTTACAACCCTGCTGCCACCAGTTTCTCTCAGTGTCCTCACTTTCTTTATTTTTCCCTTTCTTCAATCCCATCTAATCTTTTCAAAACAGAACACTAATTAATTTTCTTCAGCTGCTGTTCTAGTCACATCATCTTTTAATGACTCTACATAAGTTTGACATCCTACTTAAACTTAATGATGGCAGTCTTTCTGTAAATTCAAAAGCCTTGCATTTAGTAAAATACAATCAATTTGCAGTCTTTACAGAAAAAGCTGAAGCATGAAAAAGGGATGAAGATCTGGAGAGTGTGTACTTACCAATGAAAAATGAATAATAAAAAATTAAAAATTAGACTCAGCTAAAATTAGTATACACTTGTCCTGTATATCATTTAATTGTGTTTTTGTCTATATCTCACAGAACTGTCTTATATGAGTGCTGTCCTGGTTACATGAAGATGGATGGTATGAGAGGATGTCCTGCAGGTACAAGCCTATTTTCATATGGATGAGTCAGTATATGAGAAGTATTACAACACAGGAGACTTTCAAAGGTTGCCATCTTGAGAAATGATTGCCTCTTTTTAAGAATTACTGCCTGAGAATACACAGCTTCATTTGCACACAGCCAACACAGTTAAAATTCAGTCAGCACTGAATTTCCCAGATCCTTCCAGTTCCTGGATTGGAGAGGAATGACAGTGTTTTTTCAGTCCCCAAAGCTGCCAAAGAAGAGCTTTTATTCCTGTTCCCATCACACCCCAGAATAACTTAAAGCATACCAGTGAGACCAGAAACCCAGGACATGAGGTGTGACATATCTAAATTCTGTTTATTCCTTTCCTGAGAAGATTTGAATCTCATTTACTAAAAGAGCGTTACAGGCTTTAAATAAACTAAGAAGGAGTAAAAATGAAGATAATTCTTGATTTCTCCTATTTGTGCTTTCTGTTTTACACAAATAAAATTAATTGCAGCAATGAAGACAAATCTGACAAGGAATATATGTCATAACTTTAGATTGTTATATCTGAACTAATCCTTTTACATTCAATAATAGAGTTAGACATATCTAAGGCACAGTTCAGTTTGTTTAGACGAATTGATCTCACTTTAGATATTTAGATTAGGATGAAGCCTGTCATACTCTAGAATTGCCTGCTCTTGTCCATGACCATATAAAGAGCCAAGAACAAATAGCTTGCGTGCAGATGCCTCACTTCTAGATGCCTTGAATTAGGAGAGATTAATTCTGTTTTCATGTAGCAGTGTTTTAACTGTGAGACTATGTTCATTTTTACTGTCTGGATGAATCAATATATGCACAAACCACACACTGGAAGAAGGGCAAGAGGCCTCACAAGAAGAATTCTAGTCCACTATGCCCAAATGACACCCACTCCATTGAAAATTCTGTGATTACAGATGGAATTTACTCCTGTCCTCAATGGATAGCCTCCCATTCCAGGTTGGGTTGGCACAAAACCAGGCAACTCTTCTAAATAAAACATTACAATACTTGGTTTTGTTTGATCTAATTTTTCATTAAGCAAACCAAAAAAATAAATAACAAGCAGATGTGCTTGGGTGGTTTTTGAATATGTTGACAATGGAATTTAATCCAAGCACATCATTTTAATATTGATTTAAACAGTTTCAGAAAGGCAGTACTATTGTCCAACCAAAAGAAACAAAATAGATTTAATTGTGAGAAACTGGATGGTTGACGAGTTTACAGTATTCTTATCTCATATTTATTTTAGTTGCTCCTATTGACCATGTATATGGTACACTTGGTATTGTGGGAGCTACCTCCACACAGCAATATTCTGACATATCAAAGCTGAGAGAAGAGATTGAGGGACGAGGATCTTTCACTTTCTTTGCACCGAGCAATGAAGCCTGGGAGCAATTAGATTCAGTAAGTGTGTGTGTGTGTGCGCCCACGTGTGCATGTATTAAAGTGTTTCTCTTTCAGCTAATGTTTTACCTGCAACAGCTACTCTATGATAAGGTAGACTAGAAACAATATTGATATTTTAGATGTAAAAGAACATTAGACAAGTTATAATAAAATAATTTGCACATTTAACATGTATTGCTGAAGCTTAAGAGTCTGAATTTATTTTCAGGACTGCTAAGCAACTTTGAGTGTTTTTTATTTAATCACTTGCATGAGAAATATTAGTATTGTTAGTGTTATTAGCATAGTTTTGGGAAAACTGACAGGAATTCCAGTAACTGCTTGATGTAGATTATAATTGTAATTTGTCAGTGATTCAGATGTCCTTTTAGTAATGATTTTAGTTAAATAAATATTGAACCAAAGCTTCTTCAATGATTTGTCTGTGATGAGACCTCTTGTCTTCCCTTTGTAAGCAAATTGGATTAAAGCATCATTTAAGTAGAGCCAGGTTGGTAAGTATCAAAGTCTTGTCTCCTAGCAGGAAATACCCATTATTGAATATATTGAAAGGATATGTTAAGGTAAAGCAGTATGTACATCTTTCTGACTGGAATAATGCTTTGAAGCTTCTAATTAATAAAATTCTTTTCCTCAGGAAATTCACAGGAATTTGGTTGACAATGTAAATATTGAGCTGTATAACGCTCTCCACCACCACATGGTAAACAAGCGCATGTTGACAAAAGATCTTAAAAATGGCATGACTCTTGTGTCTATGTATAATGACCAGAAATTGCTTATTAACCATTATCCTAATGGGGTAAGTCTATTCTCTTTTTTTTTTCCCTAATATAATTATTCAGTTATAGCCCTTATTCTTTCTTTTATTTCCTTCTCTATCTAAGAAAATGGGTTATAGAACGTTTAACATCTAGCAAGACAGTTGCCACTGACAAAAATAAATTTTCTCAAAGGCCTTTTGTCTGCTGTGTAGACTAATCACCAAGAAAGAATTAATAAACAAGTACTGTTTGCTGTTTAGAAAACTAAGTTCAAATGAGAATTAACTCTCTTCCTAAAAGACAAAGCCTTTTGTGGCCAAAATATATGATCGTAATAAAACTGAGGCTACAATCTACTATTAATCTTCTTGTGCTTACAAAATAATATTAAATCAGACCTTTTTTTTTTAATTGGAGTGCATGGCAGAAGCATTTAAAATTGTAGGGGACACACATCCATTATTTGGCTGGAAAAAAATTCATGTTAATAAATGCTAGAAATCTGCCAGTCAAGTCACTCACCTTTGTTGACTTAAATGCATTGAAATGTTTATGTTGGACTACAGTTTACATCAGTAAATACCAATGAAATCTCCACATTAATCAGTTGTGGAAAAAAAATTTGAATAATTGCAATAAGAAATAAAACATGAATAAAAATCAATATAGCCTGAATAAATCTGTGCTAGCTTTCCAGAAGCTTAGTCAGCCTTTCAAATCTTACAAACTTTTATTTACAATTTAAAATAAAAACTGAAAGAACAACAATGAATACATAATGTATAGTACACACATTGCTAATCTGTAAGAATCAGTTTCCAAGTTTATGATCAAATTAATGCTTAATCTTCTACTGCTTGATTCTTCAAATATAGGTTGTTACTGTTAACTGTGCCAGGGTTATCCATGGCAACCAGATTGCTACCAATGGTGTTGTTCATGTCATTGATCGTGTCCTGACCTCTGTTGGAAATACCATTCAAGATTTCATTGAAGTTGAGGATGATCTTTCGTCTCTTAGAGTAAGTAGACAAAGATAAAAATGCTTTTCTGGTCTTTTAGTTTTTTTCTCCTTTCTTTTATATTTCTGCATGGTACCTGGAAGTAAGAAGAGTTAGCTCAGTAAGAGATAGAAATAAATTAAATTAAGAACTCTGGCTAATATTGCAAATCTAGCTGTATAAGAAGACAAAGTATATTTTACATTAGGAGTCTGCTTCTGCTCTTTTGTGGATCAAATAAGACCACATTAGTAGGACAGAATGTGTCCCTGTACATGAAAAAGTGAGTTTTCTCTTCAAGCACTGAGATAATGAAACGGATGAGCATAAGTTAGTGTCTGGTACTGGATAAATAAGAACAATTTAAAAGTGGACAGTAAAAAATGGTAAAAAACCCAAATAATTTCCAGAACATGGCTCATAGCAAGTTTCAGAACACCAGTAGATACGTGTAGAAAGTATTTTTCTGTCCAAGTTTTAATTTCTCCTTCTTCTAGAAGACGTGTCTGCTTAGTGTAATGGGATTTCATGCTGCACATTTAAAAAAAAGAAACAAACATGGTTTTGCAAATAACTGTTGTCCTTTTCCCTCCTCCATCTCCTTAATAAATAAATAAAAAAAATACTTCAAATGCAGAGGCATAAAGGTAAAAAGACCCTCTGGATCCCTCAAATCCAGTCCATTACAGTTACAGGCAACAACATAATTTGATTCCTTTAAAAAACTGAATATAAAAGCCAACCCTTTCTAGTCCCCAGTTGAAAGAGAAGCCCTCTCTATTTCATTTTTTCCTGCCCTCTCTATTTCATTTTTTCCTGTGCATTCTTTTTTTGTATCTCTTCTATTTGGGTTTAACTTTTGTGAACTCTAAGCAGACTCCTAGATAAGGTTTTACCTATACCTTTTTTATTAACTTGCATGTCTCCCTAACTCTGCTTGAAAAAATCTTACTGGTTTCCACAATACATGCTAGCATCTCGCCTGTTTTACTTTCAGTTGTATCACATTGCACTCTGCCTTTCTGACTTTTCAAAGGGTGAAGTCCCTGTTTATAGCACATACGCCTGCTAATTCCTCTGTGTGTGCCTCTGCACTTCATACTGTTTTAATGACTTTGGTTCCCAAAGAAAATGTGCTAATGAAACCATTAAACAAAATCAGCCCTGGAACCCTAATATGACATATCTTTTAGGATTATTATTCCCATTTTCCAGTTAAATGGTTTCATATGAACTTTGTCTTTCTGTCTTAGGTTGGGCTGATAGTATTTTATATTTAACTGAGCAAATTCGTTACTCAACTCCAGATGTGTTCAATTTTACATATGTTCTTTTTTCTCGAAAATCTGTTCATAATTTATATTGGCATACTCTATTATATTACCCTTTTATTCCATCTTACATTCTCACAGAATCTTTGATTAATTCTCTTGCATTGTTCTTTTTCTTCAGTCTTTGATTTTAATGCAGACAGGTTGCAGTCATCAAAGAAATCCATATTGTTATAGTATTCTCTTTTAAGATTAATCCAATAATGGAAACACCCAAACTGTGAGATTGAACAGAGGAGATATTTTAATCAAGTTAAGAAGATTTATTTAAGGCATAAAAGGGAAATTATATTTTTTTGAAAAATATTGAATTGGGTTTTATTCAGTTCAGGCTGCTTACCTGTTCTTCATCACTAGAAAGTAGAGAATTTTTCATCATTTGTGTTTAACTTTACATTTTTAATGTCCAGAGCTGAGTAACATTTCAGGGATTAAAAACCTGGAGATAATTTTTCCTGGCCTCAAAACCTGAGATAGGATAGAATAGAATAGGATATTTCAGTTGAAGGGACCTACAATGGTCATCTAGTCCAACATCCTGACCACTTCAGGGCTGACCAAAAGTTAAAGCATGTTGTAAAGGACATTGTCCATATGCCTCTTAAACACTGACAGGCTTGGGGCATCAGTCACCTCTAGGCAGCCTGTTCCAGTGTTTGAGCATCCTCTCTGTAAGGAAATGCTTCCTAAAGTTACCTCCCCGACACCGCTTTGAACTTTTCCGACGTGTCCTGTCCCTGGATACCAGAGGGAAGAGATCAGCACCTCCCCCCGCACTTCCCCTTCTCAGTAAGCTGTAGAGAGAAATGAGGTCACGCCTCAACCTCCTGTTGTGATTCCAAACCTCCTCCTTGTATTTAATCAGATTAGTCATAAACCTTTAATACATTTTTTTATTATTTCAAGGACAAACTATTAGCTTTGATAGATTATTGCTTTGATCTAATTTGTCAAAATCTGTATGTTCACATTTTTTATTTAAAAATTCAGGCCATAATAATAAAATTTTCTGACCTGTTGTCACCTCTGTCAGAATTTATTGATTACTATGTGTGCTAAATTAAGGAAGTAACTCAGTATACCAAGACACATTTTTCCAACAAAATTAATTTTCTATTCCATTTTTTCAATTTATTTTTTCGTCTTTCTAGATCAGTGGTCTCAGTCTAGAATTAAAGTACCCGTGGGCACTAGGTGAAATGAGACAGATAATGTGTTTTGGTAATATCTTAAATAACCAGAATTAAAAAGCAAATTTATTTTCTAGGCCGCTGCCATCACATCAGATGTCTTGGATATTCTTGGAAGGCCTGGTCATTATACACTCTTTGCTCCTACTAATGAAGCTTTTGAGAGACTTCCAAGGGGAGTCTTAGAACGGATCATGGGTGACAAGGTGGCTTCTGAAGGTATGTAAACATTTTTAGCAAATAAGAAATACAGGGGAGTATATCAGGAGGTAGTAATTACATTATTCTAGTATTCTACATTATTCTGAAATTAAACACCTGTACTTTCATGCATATAGGAGGAGTTATTTCTTCGTCTCTGACTTTTCCAGTTAACTAAGAATTCAGATTCACTGAAAATGTAGTTTCTGAAACAGTTTAAAGGAAACGGTGAAAATATAGGCACACTGATATTTCTAATAATTCAGCTGTATAGTTCTGATAGAGATTCCTGCCTCTAGAAATGCACAGCTATCTGCATGTGGGATTCTCTCACAGCTTTCTCATTGACAGCTTTTTCACACAAAAGGACATGTTCTTGTAAAAGGCAAGTTATGTGCCGCAAGTTGAACTGAATTTATACTATATATTCTGATAAACTATAACAACCAGCAAACTTATTCTTCTGAGAACTACAACAAAACTAAATAATAACAGAATCAGTCTGTTACGTGAGCAGTAATGTAATGGACCACTAAGAAATGGAATTCTACACTTCTGTTCTCGTTTATGAGCTCCACTGCACTAAACAAGTTCTCCATCCTTTTATTGTAGCCTGATTAAGTCACTGTGCAGTATCTCGATGGACAACAGTGAAAAGAGGGATCTGGGCTACTTCTAATGTGAGACAATGACTAGAAGTGGAATCTTGAAATAACACGGCATTTTTGTTATGGCTTTTTTAATTTTGTTTTCAGTTTGCTTTCAGGAATTTTTGTCTGATTCTTTTGGTGTCTGCAGGGGATAGTACACTGAATCTCACTTACATAGTAAGGCATAACAAAATATAAATCTGGGGCTGACTCTGCCTAGCCTATACAGTTTTGTACTTAGAGGGCCATTTGGAGCGTACCATCTGCCGTCACTGAGTTATACACTCTGTTACATGCAGATCGCAGCGTAACCACTATAGTTTTATAATATAGGGGATACCAAAGATTTTTGACGATAGATGTTGTTTAGAGGCTTACAGTATCAATTCTCATATAAATAACATCCAATACAGTATCTATGAGTGCAACTAAGCAAATATGGTAGATAAGCTAGTAAACTGTTAAAAATAGTGTAGATGTAATAATTTATCCTGTGTGTGTGAATTATACATATATATGAGAATATATGTGTCCAAACACCTATACATTAACTTCCTGCTCTTTTTTTCCACAGCTCTCGTGAAGTTCCATATTTTAAATACTCTTCAGTGCTCTGAAGCTATCACAGGTGGAGCAGTTTATGAAACCTTGGAAGGAAATACAGTTGAAGTTGGTTGTGATGGTGAAAGTCTGACTGTGAATGGAGTGAAGATGGTGAAACGCAAAGATATTGTGACAAGCAATGGTGTTATCCACCTCATTGATGAAGTGCTAATTCCTGATTCTGGTCAGTGATGCGTATGAAAAACTTTTAACACTGAAGATGTTTTCTCCACTCTTACCTAGATTCCCTCACATATATTCTTATGGATAAGCTTGGAGAATCCAAATCAGGAAAAGGAATAAACTATGAGTTAAAATACCTTTTCTTACTCCTTTATTTGCAGCCAAGCAAGTCATTGAGCTTGGGGGTGCCCAGCAGACTACTTTTACAGACCTGGTGGCACAGCTAGGACTGGCGTCTTCTCTAAGACCAGAAGGCCAATATACTCTCCTGGCACCTCTGAATGGTGCTTTCTCAGGTTAGTAGCCTTAGAAGATTGTGCTCTGAATGTCAAAATAAACAAGAATATATGCTATCCTGACAGTTTTCCAAATAAGCCCCAGTACTTGTGCTCAGACCCAATGAAAGAGAGCCATAGAGAAATAAAGATACTTCATCCTTTTAAAATATATACCATGCAGAAAGACAAAATAAGCTTGACCACCAGGCTGCACAGCTTATTTTTAGTGGTATCATTTGTTAACGGAAATAATATCACTAAAATAAGATACAAAATATGCAAAGGCAAATTGTGGGAAAGGAAAATTATTAATGAACTGCCAGTTCCCTTAATCTTTGCATTACTTGCATTACATTCACAACATACTTATTCTCAAATAAAATTATACAAAAAGGTTGGTATTTTACAGTACATTAAAGCAGAGAGAAAGTGATACAAATATACCATAAACCGGATATTTGCATATTTACAGAAGTGACCACAAGGGCATCCTGCTCCTCCCTCACAAATTAAAGAGTTAACTCACCACCAAAGAAGCAAATTTGGAAAGGTTTTAAGGTGCACATGCACAAAGGGAAAGCTATAACAAGAACTTCAGCAGTAATTCAGAAGACAGAGCAGGCCCAAATATAAATAATCTGCCATATTTTTTATAGTAATTAATCAGGGTTATATCAAAAGTTCATGTCTAAATTTAAAAAATGGTAATTTGCAGAAGCTACTTAAGAATTCATTTTCTATGTACACACAGCTGTTCAAGCCTTAACACAAGCATTTTAAAGAAAGTTTCGATATTTCAATGGTCTTTTAATATAGCATCCACAATTAATCTTATTTGAATGAAAATTCATTATATAAATCATTATATATTAATAACTAAATGGTTTTGTAGATGACACCTTAAGGATGGATCAACGCCTTCTTAAAACGATCCTGCAGAATCACATTATAAAAGTGAAAGTTGGACTCAATGAACTGTACAATGGACAAGAGCTGGAGACAATTGGAGGAAAACTGCTTAGAGTCTTTGTGTATCGCACAGTAAGTGAATGGGGCTTTCTAACAATATGTATCCCAACTATGAAAATGATGAGTCATGAAAGAATAAAAGACAAAGCTAAATGAAAATTCCAACATTTACCGTTATGACTATATAGAAAAAATCTTTAAGCTTTTAAGCTAGGAAAAATGAAAAATCTGATTCTTATCAACGGGAACTTTGTTTGCATGGAAGACTCTTTGGGAGAACAAAACAGGATTCCATATTTGGCACTCCATTAATTACAAATTTTTAAAACTATTTCTTAGAACTAAATAAGACCATTCTCGAGGGAAAAAAAAAATAATTTGGAAATATTTACACTATATTAACTTACTCCAGATTTGCTACTTTTGCTTTCTCAGGCAATACTAGATTTCCTGGCAGGAACACACAATTTGACTGTAGGAAATACATATGAATATTATTTTTATATTTAGGAGCCCGTTGGGAAGTATGTATCCATCTCATTTTTTCAAATATGTTTAAATGAGTATCATTGTGTGAACAGCTACACTTGTTTCTCTTTTAATCAGGCTGTATGTATTGAAAATTCGTGCATGGTCAGAGGAAGTAAAGAAGGAAGGAATGGTTTTATTCACATCTTCAGACAAATCATCAATCCAGCAGAAAAGACATTGCATGAAATGCTGAGAAATGATAAGCGTTTCAGGTGAGTAGCACTTTTGACATCACTGAGATTTTCTTACAGAGGGTAACTGTATATACAGCACAGCTGTTCTGAGAAATAGTTGTGAACTGTGTGTTGTTGGATTTTGGGGGCCAGGGAGGGCAAGAAAGGGGTTACTACTTCAAAAAAAAAAAAAAAATGGACGCAGGGGGCAGAAAAAAGAAAAACTGTTCTCCTCCAGCTGTATGCTGAAAGGGCTCTTAGACTTTATGTTCGAATGGTTGTTTACGGCCCATGAGTCAGTAAGACACCAGAAAGAGAGGAGTAGGAGGACAAAAGGGATTGGATGATACATCCAGAGCTATAAAAGCAGTGGAGTCTGGAGGTTTAATTAACGAGGAGTACAATTTCATACAGGTGCAACATGATTGTGTACGCTTCCAGTACATGTTTCTGTCCCCTTCTTGCAAGTACCTCATTACTCCTAGAGAGCAACTGCCCTTGGCATTCTCACTTCATCTCCTCAATATCTGGGGTTTTTATCCGATTAATCCTGCTCTGATCCAGGCTGCCAATATATTTGTTTTTCCCCCTCAAATCCTTTTTCCTCAGTCTGCTACTCTTAAGACTGCCTTTTTTTTTTTCCTCATTTTCCTTCTCCATTGAAGATTGATGCATTATCAGAAGAAATGAAGGAACTAAGTGTCTGGACCCAAGTGTAGTTACTACGCTTCAATGGAATGTATTTGTCTTTGTCTCTTTGTTGTAAACAGCGTTTTCCTCAGTCTCGTGAAAGCTGCAGATTTAGATGATGTTCTCTCCCGGCCTGGACAATGGACTCTGTTTGTTCCAACTAATGATGCCTTTAAAGGTTTGACTGATGACGATAAGGATATATTGATAAGTAAGTAACATAACAAAACTGGAAATATAAGCAAAGGTAAAATGGATGGGAAAGGTGGCTAGTGCATTTCTTACACAAAAGATGTCTGATACAACAGTTTATTTTTTGCATAGAGCAGGTCATAGGACTTCCCTAAATTAATTCCTTCTCAGGGGATAGAGAAAACATGGTTTTGGAAAAAAGCATCCAACCTGAATTTATATTTAAATTTCAGTCCTTGATATATTATTCCATGGTGTAATTACCTTCATGGTTAAAATCTGCATTCATTTAATTAGTTTCAACTTTTCATCATTCAATCTCTCTATAGATTTTTTCAACTGAAAAGTCTCTTCTATCATGTCTTTTTTCTAGTTGTAATCATTGCATTAAAAGATACGTAGTATTGACTTTCCTGTCTTTCCTGTCTTTTCTCTGTCTCCACCCAGTAATCTCTGATATCACCTGTGCTCTACAAGTTAAATAGTGAATATTTATTGCTAAAGGCCAATTTATATAATTTCTTTCCATCTTACACTTTTAACCTTTGGAATAATATAGATTTTTCACAAGATTTAAAAGTAGTTTCTTTAATGTCATGTTTTATTTCCATAAGAGAAGAAATGCACAGTGGATATTTCAAATCTCCTGCAGAATTTCTCACTAGAGTGGTAGACTGTGGCCACAGCACTATAAATATTTTTAGTTTATTTGAGAGTAATGTGAATCTGGCTGGTTCACAAGTGCAGGAGGAGTGGTTGCCTTGAATCCCACATCCAGAAGGTCAATCACATTTCCATTTTCTACACTTTTCAATCAACGTTCAAAGACATGAAGCCAAATCCCATGAATCCTGAATAACTTTAAAGAGCCCAGCTCAGAGCATTCACAAGCAGCAATCCCAGCTCTATAACAACCTGTAACTCAGTAATGAGGGACTGTGAATTTGAATTACCTCTTCCACCATTTAAATTTATGATAGTGATCTAAATTACCTTCTAGTGTGGTACGTCTTCAGTGACTAACACTAAATTAACAAATAGCCTAAATGACTTACATTAGACAGCTATGAAATTAAAGGAAGCTTGTCTCAAGTCTATGAACTGAAGTAACTGGATAAATGCTATTGTTCTGTTTTTGTTGGACTATACAGTTGCTTTATTAATGAAGATTGAGTTTATCGGGTCTATTATTTTTGTCTCTAATTCACAACTTGATGTTGTACTCAAGGCCCATGCCATTTTCGATTATTTCTCTAGTTAAGAACACAATTATATTTGCAATTCTGCTTTTCAAGGGGCTTTATGTACTATCATTTCCTATCATTGTGACTCAGTTTCTGATTACTTTCCTTGGTGGATGGGATTTTAAATTACCCTCATTATTTTTTTTGCAGCAGATTGTCCATTTTTTGTGTCAGATTACATTCTGGAATTCTGTCTTGGCTTTCTTTAAAGATATAATATTGTTTTCTCCATAAAAATTAAACCTTAAAATATGTGATATTTTTAAAGAATACAAGGAAATACTTTGTTTAACTATAAGACAGACACAAACCAAAGATTATTTTAACCACTAACCATTGTGGCATAGAACAAATGTAATCTGATAGTTTGTGAAAACAGCTTTTGAATGGCCAAGTTTAGGCTCTGTCTGTAACTTGACACTATCTATGAATGGTCCAGTCACAAAATCTCAGTGCTAATTTTAGTAGGAAGAAAAAAAATATTTAATTTCATTTCAGTAGTAAAGTGAATTGCAATAATATCAGCGATTAAAACAAGATGTTCACTTAAAGAAACACCAGGAAAAATTAAAACCAGGCAGCATTTCCATTGTAGTTTCATCAAGCCTGAAAATCCTAATAATATTAACATGTAATGTTAATATGAAACTTGTAATAGAATGGTCAATATTCCATGTAATGGCAAGCGGATGTCTTTTAAAACTGCTTTGCTTAGTACCCTGTCTCGTTGGGGTTGTGGGTATTCCTACAGCCCATCCTATGACTCTGAACCTCCATGGAGCCAGAGCACCAGAAAGCCCTGTCAGGACACTAACGTGAGCTCTAGAATCTGCATCCTTTTTAAGACTGTCTTGAAACTGTTGGGTTTCTGATAGGAACTGATAGGAATGTCAAATTTTGAAATATGGGAATCATCCCTAAAATAGTATTTTTCCCCCTTTCTCAACTTCTCCAAGCTGTGCCTGTTCTCTGTAAGAACAGAAAAAAACAGCACTCCAAATAATTCCTTCTTTTCTGCCTGAAGTAAATAGCAACTTTCTCCTGCCCCAGATGGGAAAAGGTGTGTTGCAAGTTATCCCCAGTCATCCCAGAAGGGTGTTGCCATAATAGAATAATTATGTTAATTGTTAGCTATGGTTCCCTTTAATTGCAACTGTGTTAAGGCTGGAGTTTATCTAGGATCTTGATGAAACTTAACGTTGCTGAATGCTTAGTGGTCCTGAAATTATTGTGTTTGCAAATAATTTGTGGAGCATATTTAAGAAATGGGCAAAAAATTCTAATTAGGGGTGCAAGGAAAAGAGAGAAAATAATACAGAAAAATGGGAAAGCTGACTGCTTTTCTATTCTTTTTTATAGGAGTTCTCAGAGCATCTTTATGATTATGTTTTGAGTGCCTATTTGTCACATGGTTGTTTTTTTCCCTTTATCATAATTTTAAGAGTTTCAAATTGTATGTGTTCATGGTAGTTTCATGCATACTGTGCTTAATTCTCTCTCAAGCTTGTGTGAATCCTTAGAATTTCTGCAAGGAACTATCCATTACTATTTATTTTTTAGTCCTACTTTTCTTTTCCTTTCTTTTTAAATAGGAGACAAAAATGCTCTCAGGAATATTCTTCTTTACCACTTGACACAAGGCGTTTTCATTGGAAGTGGCTTTGAGCCTGGTGTGACAAACATTCTTAAAACCATCCAAGGAGGGAAGGTCTACTTGAAAACAGTTAAGTATTGAAAGAGTCTCCCTGTTACAGCCTTCTAACAGGGATTTTGCATTCTATATCTATCCACGTTATAAAATGAGTTGCATTTCTCTGAACATTATATTAGGGTTTGGGGTAGTTTTTTAATGAACCTGACAACTTGTATTCTCTTTTCATCCTTTACCAGGTGAATGATACTCTTCTGGTTAATGAACTGAAATCAAGAGAATCTGATCTCATGGCAACCAATGGTGTCATTCATGTTATTGATAAACTCCTATATCCAGCAGGTGAGTGTTAGTTCATGGAATTTATAGATATTCTTCTGAATCTGTTTACATGTTATCTAGGTTCAATAACTTAAAAAAGTTAATTGCTTTAAAGAGAAAATTCCTATGTGGAAAAAGAAACAGAAAATTTACCTCACTATTCATTTTGTTCAAGAAACTTCCTTGAAACCATGGAAACTCTGAAATTCTGTGAAAGTCAACTCTATGGAAGACAAGATGTCATAGGCTATCTTTTCCACTAATATGGAAGAATGTATATGTACAAGTACATGCTTGTGTGAGTGTTTGAGAGTGATTACGTTTGCTGATCACTTTAAGTGAAAGTAAAATGAACCCAGATGTATGCTTCCTCTTACAAGCCTATTTCTTTTGACAGATCTGCCTGTTGGAAATGATCAGTTGCTCACAATCCTGAAGAAATTGATTAAGTACATTCAAATAAAGGTACTCTTTAAATAATGATCCCTTTTAGGGAGGATCTGTGAAACCATGTATGTTTTGCATGTTCATCAGTGATTCTCTGGTCCCTCTGTTTCTTCAGCAGGCAACACATTCAATAGCTCCCAGTTACCCAAATATAATAATGAATGAATATAATACTGAATGATACACTGTACTCATTATTTAGAATTTACGTTTTTCAACACCAAATAATTGTAGAATACTAGCATTTGGATACCTCCAATGTGAACTGGCCCAAATCTGCTCTTTGGTTCAGAGACACTTTATCATTCCAGCAAAGTAAGTCACTTCTAAATCATTGAGGCAATCCTTCTTTGAAAGAAATATTGAGTGGCTAAACTGCTATGTCATTAAACCCACCAGCCTCAATAGCCTGTGGAGAAAAATAGGCATCTTATCTATCTCATTCTCCCTCATCAATGAATGAGAGGACCTAGGCAAATATGATAGCTTAACTTTTAGAACAATGAAGCAGTGAATCCTACCCACACTCGTTAGGAAATTAGAAGGCAAGTGCTCTTTCTTTAAAATTTTAAAATAACTTTTCTGTATTTATAGTTTGTTCGTGACAGTACCTTCAAAGAGATTCCACTGACGTTTTACAGTAAGTTCATTTTAAATACTTCCAGATGGGTTTGAGATTGCTTGTTAAATGTTGCCAATTCCAGTCCTGAACTGTAGATCTCTTTCAATCACAAAGAAAGCAATTTCTGGGAAAATAAAATGTGCCAATGAAGCACAGGAAGAAAAAGACTCAAAGGAGAATGTTTCTGGCTGTTGTGCTACTGTATTTTTTTCCTTTTCCAGATGTGTGACAGGAAAGTAACCCTGAAGTAAGTTGTTCAAAATCTTTGGGGTGGCAAGATAACATATGGAAAAGATTGTTTTTCAGTTTCTAGCCAAGTTTCAGTGCTCAGTGCATAGCAGAGGTCTACTGCTTGCCTCTCCAAGAAGTAGCATTTTACTGTACTAACTCTCCAAGATGTAGCACCGACCAAACTCTGCACTGACATTCTTTCTTTTTCAGAAATGCTTCCAGAGGGAGAGAGTATACCTGTTCCACCTGTTTCCCATACATGCAAATATGAAGCTTGTATGGGAGGCAGTTGTTCTCACAATTTTCTCTTTTGGGATTAAATGCAAAAAAGGAACATTTTTTTTCTCTCTCACAGCCTTTTCGGGGTTTGCATTTAGTTTCTGCATATAAAGAAGAACCTGTTGAAGCAAACTGTTAGAAGGCAAAGATGCTGCTGAAGCTTTGGCTTGTGAGGGAATATGAATTTAGGCAGATGATTAAATTTCTATAGGATTTTACCCACATTTCTCAGTGGAAATGGAGATAATCATGTTAGGTTTTTGAAAACTGAGACTGGGCACACTAAAGTTAAAAGATTCTTGGAACAAAAAACAGAATAATATATCTTGATGGCAGGTTGAGTATGAGTCAACAGTGTGCTCTGGCAGTCAAAAGGGCCAACCAAGTTCTTGGGTGCATCAAGCACAGCACAGCTAGCTGGTCGATGCAGGTGATTATCCCACTCTACACTGCAGTGATGCGGCCCCACCTGGAGTACTGTGTGCAGTTTTGGACACCTCAATATAAGAAGGACATCAAACTCTTAGAGTGTGTCCAGAGGAGGGCAACCAGGATGGTGAAAGGTCTCGAGGGCAAGACTTGCAAGGAATGGCTGAGGTCATTTGGTTTGTTCAGCTTAGAGAAGAGAAGGCTGAAGGGTGACCTCATCACAGTCTACAACTTTCTCAAGGGGAACAGCAGAGAGGGAGGTGCTGATCTCCTCTCTCTGGTGACCACTGATAGGACATGAGGAAATGGAATGAAGCTGCGTCAGCAGAAGTTCAGATTGGATATTAGGAAATGGTTCTTTACTGAGAGGGTGGTCAGACACTGGAACAGGCTCCCCAGGGAAGTGGTCACTGCAACAAGTCTTTCAGAGTTCAAGGAGCATCTAGACAATGCTCTTAGTCATGTTGTTTAGATTTAGGTAGTCCTGTGAGGAGAAGGGAGTTGGACTGGATGATCCTTATGGGTCCCTTTCAACTTGACATATTCTAGGATTCTATCATCTCCCACAGCCAGTGAGAGTAGCACTAGGAACAACGCCTGTAAACTGGAGCAAGGGAGGTCAATGTCAGACATCAAGAAAGCTGTAACTGTTGACTTAGTTGAATGCAGGAACGGGAAGGCTGGGACATTTATCAGTGAAGGCTTCTCTAGCAGTCAATGGATATGAGTCAAATAACGATCTATCAGAGACATTTAACAAATACTTGAGTCTGTCTTAGGTGTAGAGGGACAACTTGATCTCCCAGGGGCACCACAGTTGTGCTCTTCGTGACATTCTGTCAAGTGTAAGAGTAGTTCTGAATGTCAGAGGGTTTCCTCTGATTACCAGGTCAGCTCCCTAATGAAAAGAAATGGGCAAGATTCAAATTTAAGATATGTCAGGGAATTGTACAAAGTTTTATGCAGTGAACTGCGTGGCCTATTATTATTGTGTACCTTACATTACCGTGGGTTTCATGATCAGTGGGTTTCATAAGGCACAAACAAAGGCAAATACAATGCCAGTGGACTCCATTTGCAGGTGACTTCTATACACCACCATTTAGTAACTAGAACCAAGATCCATACTTTAGATCCTTTTGAGTTACTTTTCCAACCATTAATATCTGTGATTTTATCCACATCTTTATGACCAGACCAAATCTAACTGATAGTTATCATAAAGAAACTGTAAGAATGGAGTGTGCTTTATATTCCATTTTCTATACTTTCAGAAATTAACATAATTGAAAGCAACGTCCAGCCCATCATCAGAAAGGAAGGTAAATGAGGCCCCTAGGATATATATTTCTGTATATGTTCATATCCATATACAGAATATATATTGTATATATTTCTTTAACAGAATGCTGTTTGTACATAACAACTCCACGATGTTCAGCACTTTGCTCGAAATGCAAAGATACAAATATTGCAATTAGAACTGTCTGAAATATTTTGTATAAAAAAGATTTCCCACTATTTTTCTTCCCAAATGGATTGTTTTCCTTTTTCTATGGGCATTTTAAATTTTTTTTTTTTAATAGTATTTTTTCAAACCACTTAAGTGCCCCAAATATTATACTGTCAAAAATATTTCCTCTTTTAATTAAAAGAGTTATTTTGAAAAATTAAGTGGATTTATTCCTTATACTTTGAAGAAAAAAATATCAGTTCATTTTTCCATAATTTTCATTCAGTTCTAAATACCAATATCTGTCAGATGCCTGGAAAGGATAGTTACCCAGTATTTCCTTTTCAATTTCTCATGGAAAAAGCATGACTTAAAGATTGGTGGTGGAACTGAAGAGAACAAAAAGTGGGGCTGGAACTGTCAAAATCACTTGTAATTCACAACTTAATTAAAACACCTATTGGTTCCACTAGACCAGGTACATTGCTAATAAGCTCCAGTTTTCCATTGAAACAAAATGCTCAAAGGGAATCTGGTTGAGCTCAACTGAGGAGAAAACCAGTTTAAAATATCTTGCAAAAATTTTATCCAGACTGTTTAATCATTATTTCTGGGAGGACTTTCTCCCAGTGGAAATGACATGAGCTTGCTTTTTCAGCAGCTTTTTTGTGCTTCATCCCATTTAGGATTAGACACTATCTAGCATTTATGCTGACCTGTGTTGCCTAGTCTCCATCATTAAATCAGATCCACAGAGCAATATGAATGGATAGATGGTTCCATATTTTACTTCATCCAGGATATTTTTGAAATACTGCTATGATGAAGGTGAATCACTCTCTGAAAGTCCCTGTTCTTTTATGTTAAATCCAGAGACAGGGCATATAGTTCTGATTTACATGATGTTTAGAAGTTGAAAGTTAACTGAAACAAAACCCTTAAAAAAAAAAAAAAAAAAAAGACAAAACAGAAATGTCTGAGCACTTCTATAGTCAAATGTACAACTAAGTGCTATTCACCAGAGAAAGAACAAATAAATTTATAAGTTAGTGAGTACTGAAGAGTTACTCCTTTCCATTGCCAGTACAGTGTTTCTGCTTTGGGACACACTCCAGGGAACGATTTCTGGCCAACACAGCCTTTCTGCTGATGATTCAGAAATAGACCAAATAAAGCCAATTCTGGCCCTTCTGAGTTTTTTAGTAGTAACAGTAGTGAATGGCAAATCACCGTAGATCACAGACATTTATAATAACTGGGCATTGCTATAATCTTATCATATCGTCTCATCTGCAGCAAATAAATTAATTATTTAACTCTAAAGTCTCACTCATACAATAACCTTCCGCTGCAAAAGCAAACAACTATGTATGCTTGGATTTGTTATTGTTGAAGGCCACTAGTTAGCCTGAATTGGACTGTTTTCAACAACTAACACCAGACACACATAATAAAAAGCTATTGTTAAATCCTGATCAGTAATTAAAAAAAAAAAATCTCTACAGTATTGACTTCTACATAAATTTATATAAATAAAGATTTTTAAAGTATTTTTAAGGAAAGCAAGAGAGATGGACTGTGTTAGGTTTCTAACTCTAAATAGGGAATAAAGGAAGTGTGTGTTACAGGAACTTCTTAAGTAGATGATGTTGCTGTAACACTTGTTACAGATGAACCATGTTATTCATGTTAATTGACTGCATCAATGGTATGCTCCTGATTTATTTAGTATATGCTGCTTCAGCCTGTCAGACAGAAATGCATTTGGACTAGTGTAGTCTACAGGGATTGCTCAAAATTATTTTGGCCATCGAAATCAAGATGACCTCTCCCATGTAACTCAAAGCATGACAGCCACTGAGGTTGACAAATATCCATACAGCCATTCCAGCTGATCTCTGAAGTTTATTTATTTGTTTTCTTTAAGCTGGGTGACCAATGGCCAATTCTTGGTAGCTTAAAAAAAATAGCTATAAGATTCCAGCAATGCCGCAGAGTTGGCTTCTTACCAATATACATAGAGGAAGAGCTCCTTTCAGCTCCTGAGGATCTGGTTTTTGCCTGAGACTTGTCAACAGATGTTAAAAATATCAGATACACAAAAGTAAAAAAAAAAAAAAAGATAATTAAGTAGTGTGTGCAATAATACCTAAAATTAAGGTAGCATTTGCAAGATTGTACAGCATTGCTACAAATGGTTTCTCAAATTTAAAAAAAACTATTACAGTCATCTGGTTTATTTAGGGTAGGGGGGATAACACTAGCTTCATCTCAGTCCCGTGGAGTACCATAAATATTTTTATGACTATTTGTAACATGTTGTTTTTTTCCTATGTCACAGACCCATCTATCACACAGCTCACTAAATTAATTGAAGGGGAACCTGAGTTCAAAATAGTCAGGGAAGGGGAGACAATAACTAAAGTGATTCACGGAGGTTGGTATGCTTTCAGCAACTCAATTTGTACTAGTTATAGTTTGAAATATTCACTATTCCCAGTCAGTTTCTACTTTATGTAGGTGATTCAGGTGATAAGACCTTCTGAAAGTGTTGTAATTTTATTGCATCATTTCATTCTTACTTCTCATCCATTTAAAAAAATATTGGGTTTTTTTGCCTACCTGTGTTCCATAGCTACAGTCAAGACAGCATTAGAAATGCTCTGCATGCTGACATAACATCTGTCTCTGTTTGGAATTATTTGCTGGTTGTGGTCCTGTAATCAAAAATGCAGTATGTGATTCTGTGATAGAAAGCCAATTTTATCAGTCAGAGGTAAACTTTGCCTTTTGCTTTGCTATGGGTGTTAAGAAGTTCACATCTAGGGTGCTTTTAAAGGAAAAACAGCATGTGGCCATCTTAAATTTGGAGGAATCTTAGTTCCTGATCTCTTCTGGACGTTTTTATTTTTCGTAAAATATGCTATGGTATTTCCTTGTGTGCTTCAGTGAGTTTCAGCATCTCAAAACCAGCCTTTGTAACACTGTTCATCACTTGATTAATATCTTCAATTTAAAATCCTTGTAGAACCAATTATTAAAACGTACACCAAAATCATTGATGGACGACCTGTGGAAGTAACAGAGAAAAAAGTGACAGAAGAAAGAATTATTCAAGGTAAATTATGCTGAGCTATTCATACTTAGTAAAGTTCACCATTAAATACAAAAGTAACAAATCTTAAGTTCTGTCCTGATGCCTAAACTGCATTTCCTGGAGAGATGAATTTTCCATAATACTTTCAACTGCCATGTATGACTCAAATTCTGGCTGTGTGCGCTACACACATATATACAGAAATGGAAACAATATTTTAACAGCGTGCAAAACAATGAAAGCTTGTCTTTTTCAGTTTCTTTATGTATTTGCAAAGTGTCTGCTTTCGCAAGCTTCTTGCTACCATTTCAGGATGAGACTGCTTTTATTTAATTTTTTTAGTCTGGTTTGCTTTAGAAAGACTTTTTGTGTGTGTTTTGGGTTGCATATTCCAGGGAGGTTTCATTTGATCAAAGGTAGACCTTCAGTGTGTAGACACCTACATTTGCATGACATCCCAGTCTCCCTTGACAATCATTTCAGAAAAAGAACTTCCCTGTTTCTCTGTAAGGAGGGGCTTTGATTGATCTGACATCTGACGTTTGTATTCAGCTAATATAAGATAAAATTAATGGGCATTTATGTCCCTTGATCTTCTCACACAGTAACTTTCAAACTCTCTGGCCAATTTCAATTATATTTGACCTACTACAGGGATATTTCTTCAAGAATCCTGGAAACTTTGCAGGAATTGAAAAGTGGAGCGAAGCGTATTTAAGCAGTCGTAAATTCTCTGCTAGCACATTTTGATCCCCTTGGTCAAATATCAGCTTGAATGTTGCCATTAAAATTCTGTCTGCCAGAGCAGTTTTAAGAAAAAGAAAGTGTTATAGGAACGTATTGACTTACCAGAAAGTCTTAATATTTAGTTTATTTAGAAAATCTTAAAATTCAATTTAAGACGTCATTCAGGCAAGAGAGAAACAAAGAACCAGACTTAAGTTATTCTCATTTTACTACAATGAAAACAATTGAATGAAAAACACTGATAGTTTCTGAATAAATCTGGGACTATTTTTCACCAAAAAATTTCTGGAGGAGAAAATAAAATACCATTTTCTCATTTCTCAAATTGAAGTTTCACTAATATCCCACATAAAATGGTTGATATAATTTAGAATGACAGTGTTTCAGACCTGATAGTTCCTTCTCCTTCCCTCTGTAGTAGAAACAGATAATCTCAAGTGTTAAGCTCTCAAATGATTCATAGCAGTAATAAAAGCAAAAATATCTACCTAGAACAGTGGATCCAGACTCTTTTGGGCCTTCGGAAATATCTGATCTATGTTGTAATACAACAAAGTGTTTAAAACTGTGTCTTGCTTTAAGATAATATGAAGAGGTATTTACTATAAGTATGTTAAATTTGTCTAAGCACTTTCCTGAATAGCTTTACATACTCTTTGTAACCCTCTTTCAGTTTAATTTGTTAAACAGTGAAAGGTAAAATGATCATAAAAGCACATTAAAGCATGTTAACCATGGAACCTTCCTAAGTGTTAAATAGGAAAAAATAACTTAAAACACAATCCTGTTATATCTGATTAAAGTAAGTCCTTGTCTTACACATCTTTTTTCCAGGTCCTGAAATCAAATATACCAGAATTACTGCTGGTGGTTCAGACAATGAAGAAAAGTTAAAGAAATTGCTTGAAGAAGGTTAGGAACATGTTTTTCTTATCTTCCTTTAAAAAAGTAATTAAAAATTATATTTCTTAAGTAACTACTGAATGGATACTCCATGTTCTCAGCAGAGGTGATCATACTGTAAAATCATACCCCGAGGTTAAACCTCAGAACTTGAGAAACATCCAAATCTAACATTCTGGTTTGAGTCTCTGATCTTCACATTTCAGTCAGCTCCAGAGTTGAGGCTGCCTGGGTCTAATATATAGTATGATATGTTTGTCATAAAATATGGTGTTTTCAGTGTTTACGTGGAATTTAATATCGTAACACAATTTTTTTAATTCAGCAAAATGACAGGATTAATTCAGTAATACACTGTTACACAGTTGTCAAATGTTTTCTGTAAATCAATTATTTGCCATAACCTGTGTCCTATCAGAGGTTACCAAGGTGACCAAATTTATTGAAGGTGATGGTCATTTACTTGAAGATGAAGAAATCAAAAGACTTCTGCAGGGAGGTAATTCAGTGTATTATAACTAACATTTCTGCAACAGGTTATGATAACTGAAACCCCTCTCAGATATGTTGATCTCAACATTTTAAAGACTGACCTAGAGGAAGTGTAATTTTAATGGGAGAAAAACATAGAATGCCATATATAAAGTGCCAGATGTCTGTGAAATAGAAATAAGTACCAAAGTTTGATTAATCAATTTTTTTATTATATTGATCATGAAAAAAGTTATCTGTTTTTTTTCAGTCTTTAAAAAGTTATCTAATTAAAACTCAGGGGAGCAATGAAGATTTATTCCACTAGCTGTGAACTCTTTTTCTCAGCAAATTTAAATCTGTGAAAACCACTTATGAAGTGGAAAGTATTTTAATAGTCCAAATTCATCTTATTTATCAGTTCTTCAGAAATGAATATTCATTGCCCTCAAGTTAATAATTAAAGGCATGTTTAGCATCCTTCTTTCAATGCTTACAGGTGATGGATATCAAAGCATTAACTTTAATTCTCTTCAAATACAGCATTCCAAGGAACCGTTTTCTTTCCTTCTTGCTGTCTTAATTCTAACAGTTGTGGCAATATATAACCAGTAGCTGTAGAAAACTGGTAAAAGAACTTGTGCTTATGAAATTTATCTCTGTCTACGAATTTGGAATGCTCTTTGCTTAATGTAGATTAGAAAAACTATCTATAATAGCAATGGGGAATAAAAAAAGAGAATTCAAGTGTGTTTTTAGTAAATGTTAGGGTAAGCACGAGTCAGAAGTTCAAAAATACATATGGATATTTCTCTTGGCATAAATTAACTGAATCCACTTCATTTTATGTTCACTTTTTAGCAAGTTACAAACTTGAATACCAGTGAAGTAGCTCACAGCCAGCTGTGTGTTCGCTGAACTAAATCTTCAAAAGCACTATTCTGTGGATCTGACTTAAGTAAAAAAAATGTAGTGATGGCTGAATGGCTGAACAGCTTTCCACCAAACAAAACCATGCTAGTTAATAACACAGCTAGTCTTAGAGAAAAGCCAAGGTATAGCTCTGAATACCGTTGACTGTATTTCTTTCTTCTTTTTTAAACATATAAATCTCAGTTTTACAGATCTAAGCTAGGATTTGCCTATAATCATTGGAGAGAAATTGGAGCTTCTAGAGGGTTTTTAATTTCATCCCATCTTAAGTGTTCCAGCTATATAAAAAGAGTTGCTCTCTGGAGATGCTTATTTCGGTTTTCAATGTTTAAAAAGAAAGTTGAAAATTAAAGAAATTATAGCAAGAAAATCCCTCCATACACTATACTGTGTTCTATTGGTGTCAACCAGGCAATAAAGAGCAGGATCAAGCTTCATCTGTAGAACTGTTCAAAATTCTGGTGACAAGTCTGATGCCAGAATCTAACAATTATAATTGTAATTGTAATCATCTTCGGTTACAGAGGTATAGAATTAAATAGACGTAATCCGTAGCGATATATCTAACATGGATCTTATAGGTGTGTGGAAAACAGATAAATAGTTTCTCTGTAGTAAATTTGGAAAAGACAGTATTTTCTCTTGAATTCTTGCTATTTTTCCTTGCTATTATATGTTAGTTTGCATAAGCATCCTGCTTTACAGAATGGACCCAATAGGCAGATTTGTCTCTTGTTTTAATTTGATTTTTCTCTCTTTTCCATGATTTATCCAGTCAGCTACCCTTGGCTGCCATGGTAATACCTTATCATATGTTTAGCTGATAAAAGCAGATACACATGCTGCTTTACGGCTGTTGGTGATAATTCTTTATGGCCCTCTTGTCTACATCAAATTCCTTCTGTTTTACTGAAAATTTCCTAAGCATTTAGATCTGAGTCCAGTCACAAACAAATATATTACCACTGTCTAAAGTAAAAGAATGATTTCATATGGGCTGTAATTCTGCTCATACAATATCCAGCATTGCTTGTTACAAGTGGCAGTCTTGGCTGAATCAAAACTTCAAACCAAGATTGGAATGAATGACTCAGCCCTAGAGAAGGAATCACCTGTGGCAGGGCCAAGGAAATCAGCAGGACCTTACGGCATGAATAACATGGTGGCCTGCATACATCTACACCCCCGAAATGACATTGTTTCTGCTGAAGGCTCCTTGCATATGGGAAAATGCTGTGCCAGATTTAACTCATTTGTTTTTGATGCTTATCGTAGCTGGAACTGAGTACACCAAGGTTACTAAAGTAATTGAGGGGGAGCCACAGATTATCGAGAAAGAAATCAAGAAAGTCCATCTGGAAGGTTAGTTTGTCTAAAAAAACAGTGTCACTAAGACCTGCTTTGTCTGAAGTGATCAATCCACGTGGGGTTTTATAGTATCTATTCACAACAATTACTTAGGTCTGAAGCCAGTATTTTAGGAAGAAGAGTTTTATAATTGTTTAGGAAAAGAATTCTTTCACTGACATTGCAGAGGGAAATGTTGAGGCTTATCTTGTGGCTGAAAGTAACTAAAAAATTTGGCAAGCATTGTAGACAAGAGGAAATGTCTAACCACAAAGCTTAGGTAAAACATTTGAAGGAACATGCACCGTAAGAACTGCCTTTTCTCTAAGCAGCACATCAAGAAGACCACGTGAGTTGTTCTTAACTTGAGTTATTTCTTGTCAGTGTTAATGTGATTGGTTGATGTGAGGGGTTCTCAACTTGGTGAAGGGGGGTGGGGGGGTAGGGTGGAGGGAATATAACCTCTGGGGTTGAGTAAATATCTCACAGGGTCTTGGAATTTCTCTACCCTTATCTTGTTGTTAAATGAGGGAAGGTCTTGGGTTTGAAAAAGCTGAATGGTGTCAAAGTTCAGAATGAATGTCTTAAAAGAGCCAAACACAATTCAACCTGGGTTTATACCAGGAATTTGTTCTTGAAGTTTAATGACCATTTTTTAATGATCTTTATTCAGAGTTAAGAGGTAGTTTGTTCTGGGTTTCATTTGTATGTATGTCCTTTTCCAATTCTAATTCTAATTCTAATTCTAATTCTAATTCTAATTCTAATAATGCAGATTAAGTTATTCTGTCAGCCTTTGAACTGAATGAATTAGTTTAGGAGGAAGAAATATTATGGCTTGTGGAGAAGGAAGTTAAATAAATATGTTTCTATTTTTTAAATGTTGAAGTCTATGCGAAATACTGAAGGTAAACCACAGTGTTTGCATAACTTCAATGTGGAGTAGTACAGGGCATGCAGGGAAGTCAACTATTGCCTGAAAATGACAGACAGGTATGATCTTTGACCATGAGGTTTACCTGAAAGCATAATTGCATGGACAGCATATCAGTATGGAGAGCATGCTTTGGATGGACCATGTTCTTTCCTTGTCAGGGCAGTGCAGAGCTTGAAATTTTCTACCATATAGGTGCAGATACCTATTGTTTAGCCTCAGCTGTAATGCGGTGAAGCCTGTATCTCAGGGCTATGCCTTTCTATACCTTGTACCTCAGGATGAAAAGACAACTGACTGTAGCTGGTTAAGCAAAGATGCAAGTACTTCATTGTTGTAAAGAAGGAAAAATACCGCAGTAACATTTCGGTGACATTAACGGAAAAATCATCTCTTATCCTTGTGCAATATTTTTCCTCCCAATGAAGAAACATCTGGTTTAATAAATGTCTCAAGGTTTGATGAGAAAGAAGAAACAGTGTCCATTGTTTCACTGAGTCAGTATTTTGGAAAACAGATGCTTCTGCTAATGAGGGTTGTACCTACTCAATAACCCTTGCTCTACTCTAAACTTTAAAACAGAAGTCTCTGAGAAAATTAACTGAACTCTAAATGTGGAATCATACTGTGGACTTGCAATGCAGTTACAGATTGTGATGGTTGAGTTTCAAGTATATCACTTATAAATAATTCCTGAAGTAATGTCTATACAGCAGAACTGGACATCCTCTGCCAAAAGCTGAGACTCAGTCCTGGGCTGTACATTAACCTGAGCTTGTACGTCACTGACAAAGTCAGATGGTGCTTACTGAATGAAGCAGAATGAAGCTGAATGGGCAGAACATCCTGGCACCTGCCTATATCATGTAACTGTCTGTAGGAGATCAGTCTGTATAATGGATTAACTCATACTGTTAAAATGTAAAAATACTTTTGAAATGTTGGTAAGATTTGATGGATGACTGCACATGACAGAAATATGTGAATTGTATTATAAGCTTTCATGTTTCAGCTGATGAAGCCAACATGCTAATGGGAAAAATTTCTTAATTACTGAAAACCTTAAAGGACAAACTTCACAAGTCAGCAATGGGTTTCCAACATTTCTAATGAGTTTTAATTCAAAGGCTCTTACAAATAACTTCTGACTGCAACATTTCTATTTTCTAGAAGCACCTGTACGGAAAGTACAACCAACCAGGAGAACACAAGGTAAAAGCAAAACATATATTTAAGCATTTTAACATGCATCAAGTATTATTCTCAGTTATGTTAAAAGCCAGAAGGGAAAAAAAATACCGTTAAGAAAACAGAGCTGAAAAGGAAAGACTTGCATTTATGCTTTTAGAAAAAGAAATTTTAACAAAGCTTGGTATTGTTAATTACTGGGTTTCTAGATTTTTTTTCTTATATGTATTTATATCTGAAAACAACTTAGTCTATATGCTTTGGTCAAACAGTTTTTCAGATTAGAATAAAGCCATCAAAGTGAGATCCAGCTGGAGTCTAACACTGTGAAAATGGCACTGTGGGATTCCCCACCATGGGATTTGTAACTCACTGATCCTACGTTATTTTGACCAATTAAGAAAATGAAAGATCATTGTAATGTCCTAGCTACCAGCACAAACATCAAAGATTCAGCATGAGGCTTCATCTTTCCTCTTTTCATGTCTGTTTCACAACTGAACACAGCATATAATGTAACTATATTATATATAATTATGAGTAATAATTATGGTTCTTTTTCCATTTTTTTGCAGGGGGAGCAGCAAGAAGGAGGACAAGACTAGCTTATTCCTAAAAGCTTTCTAAGATAGAATCCACAGAATTACAAATTAATGGGAAGGTCTTTGAGAGGAAGAGAAACTGGTTTTAAAACGAAGAGAACATTAGAAAAAAAATGTTGTTTTGATAACATAATGTAAACTGAACCATGAATCCACAAAACCATGTGAAGCTACAGATACTCACTGCTAGCACAGTGCTCACTAGGAGTAGTCCATTGAGGGTGCTTTAACTGCTCTTGACAGTAAGCACTATGCAGGGTGGGATCCAGGAACTGCTGAAGGCCATCAACTTCTGTAGAACCAGGATTCCTTCTTATGTTGCCTAGTAAGTGTTTGCAGCGTTGGATTCAAAAAGAGCAGGGAACAATACAGAGTGTATTTTTTTATTATAATTATTTCCACTAAATAAGAAATATAAATGAAATTAGATCATTTCTAGAAAAAAATCACTTCAGGTGACTTTTAGGGTAATCTAAGGACATATGAGATGTTAACATAGCACTTTTGGTTCAGTAGTATCGTATGCTTTTTTTAAGTCAAAATTCATCATGTGTTTAATGTCATAATGACACCAGTAACATTACCCTTTTTAAACAAACAAATATGCCTTATATTAAATGTATCCTTTTTTTCATTTGTTTTTCTACATTGCATATCCAAATGCCTTCTAGTAACATGGGTAATGGAAGCTCTTAAAAAGAAAAAAAGCAAACATTATGAGCTTCTTGAAATGTATTTAAGATCACGTTGACTTTATTTGTAAGAAAAATCATTCCTATTAAAGGAATCTTATACCAATACATATACCGAGACTCTTAAGTGTTTTCCCACTTTTCCCTAAATGGATCTTTTGTTTATTAATGTGGATTATAAAAGGGATAAATAAAAATGCATGCAAACAGTTAACTCAGCATGGAAAAAGGTTTTACAAAAATGAGGCTAGATCTGAATGCTTTTATATAAAATCATGCTTTGCTAATGTCTGGAACTAATATGGAGTTGTCTGTAAATTATGTCAATTTTATAACTCTAGTTTTATACTCATAAAAGTTGTTTGCCTGTATTAACAAAAGCTGGAAAACAATTACTCATGGAGTAAGAAGAAATGTGTTCAAAGTGCCTTAATTCTGCAGACCAAAGTTTCAGAGGAGTTATCTAATGTGCTTTTATACTTCTGTTTTAAAACAAATACTAAATAAAGAATTTGGCTGGACTGGGCTTGCTTTTATTTGTGAATATTTTTCTAATAGTAAAGTAAATTCTAAATATTCTGAAGCTTTTAGTATAGTTTTTAGTTAAAAAATATGCTTTCAGATAAGCAAACTGATGCTTCCCTTTCTCAAATAACACATGTTAATGCGCTTAAACTGCATCGCTCTGCTTAAACACAATTAAAAACCTTCCCTAATTCCGTAATCACATACCATGAGCAACACTCCCTGGATGGTAAAGCTATCATAGCAATGGATTGATACCTGTGTAACCTTACTGGCCTGTCAGACTCTCTTAATAAGGTGACAGATAGCATATCTCCTATCATAGCGCTTTGGTCGCAGGACAGCTTTTAACTCCAGTAAGAGCTAGATAGGCTTTTAGGTGAGAATGAGAGCTCTTAGGACATCCTAAAGGGTGAACTGAAGCTGTCACCTTTCCCCAGGGCCTTTGACTGTCATTAAATCATTAACTTTAACCTGCTTTCTTCGCTGCTGCGCCACCATGAGCTACCAGTCAAGTAAGATTTTAAAGGACAGCAATTATGTTAGGGAAGGAATGTGTCTGTGCTCTTCTCTCCCAAAAAAGAGTAGAAGGTGGGGAACAAGTGAAATGGAACTGACAGATAAAGTATGTACAGGAAATGGGGAGAAAGCAGAAGAAAGCAAGAAAATGGATTAAAACCTATTCTGTGGTAGGAATTTTTAACTTTTCAAGTGGAAATATATGTGTAACACTAATTTTGGTATATTTTCTGCTTTGATAACACTTTAAAGCCTCTGGTAGTCACTAAAATACCTTTCTGTACTTCACCTTTCATTAATATAATTCAGGTTAAATACAGCAATATATAAATGGCACTCCTTCATGAACACTTGTTCTTGAAGGTACACTGGTACACTCCATCCCTCCGAGTCCTTCATTGACCACAGAAGGTGAGTGCGCATCTGAACTTTACACTGACATCTCTTTTGATGGAGTGGCTTTTTCTATTTATCTGAACAAAAATCCTTCCACAACAAAATGCAGAGAGAAAATCAATCTATTCTTTTAATTGCTTTTTATATAGTCAGTTATTTCTGTCTCAGCATGGACAGCCTTCTACCAAAGAGCAGAGTTGGAGTTTTGTGACTGTGAATCCTCCTGCCCCGTTATCTGTTTCCCCTCATCTGATATTAAATTAAACTAATGTAATGTGATTAAACAAGACATTAGCTTACTACCAGGTCAGAATGCTTACTAATAATAGAGAACTCACTTTTTTGTTTGGTGTTTCCTAATAATCTAATAAGAAGTTGAATTGGTGATGGAATTCTCAAAGCCATTTATCTGCTTCTTTTGGTATCCTACACGAAAAACTGATATCAAAGAATTAGTAACTGGCAGTGGTCCCAAATATATCAGTTTTGCCACCAGTAGCTGAACATAAGTGATCTATAAGATCAATAAATATTCATGTTTTCTTTATAAATAATGAAATTTGAGACATGGTTTAGGTTGGAAGGGACCTTAAAGACCATCTAGTTCCAACCCTCCTGCCATGGGCAGGGACACCTTCCACTAGTCCAGGTTGCTCAAAGCCCCATCCAGACTGGCCTTGAACACCTCCAGGGATGGGGCCTCCACAACTTCCCTGGGCAACCTGTTCCAATGCCTCACCACCCTCAGAGTGAAAAATTTTGTCCTAATCTCTATTCTAAATCTACTCTCTTCCAGTTTGAAACCATTACCACTCATCCTATCTTGTGTTGCCTTGTGATTTTATGGAAGTTGGATTTGTATCTACATGCTTTTTTTTGTAATGCAGGAGAGAGAATATTAATAAATATTCATAATTTGACAAATATTGAATACAGGAGACCATGGTGAATATTTTTCATATATTAGATAAGATGAAAAAAAGTGGAAGCTACAAGGAGACATTACAGGTGCATAACAAAACTGCCCTGGAATTAACAATACTTAGCATTTAAATATCACCATATACTTAATTTTTCATCTTTATATAAAATGCTCACTTCTGTCCTCTCTTCCTCTGTGTCCTCTCTTCCTCTGTGTCTCACCTCCCCTGTGACGTGATCAGCCAGGATACCTGAATGCTTCTTTGGCATGGGTCTATGTGGTCACCAAATAACTAAAATCCAACTTCTCCAAAACAAAACTTTGTTTATTCTTTCCCTTAAAGGTGAAAAGTAAATGGCTCAAATACTTAAAATAAACTACCCTTAGAAGCAACACCGCAAGTGATAAACTCTTTCACAGAGATTTCTGTCTTCTGTGTTTAATGCCCTTCTGTGAAATTGATCTGAAATTGGCTAAGAGGTCTAAAATTTAATAGACAACTGACATCCATGTACAAATCTTTCCATACTCTCATGCACATTCCAATCTGTGTGTCCTCACCCATTCAGAGCACGACCACAAGACTGATCAAGCAAGACCTAAAAAAGGAGAAATAAAAACATTCTTAATAGTGCCTGATTCTTTCTTTACATGATTCAGCAGAAAGTTTCACCCATCACTATTTCTCCCTTTCTAGTTTCAACAAGACCACTACATTAGACAGCCTGATTTTTGCATCACATGGGTGTCAGACTGAAACTGCTTGTACTGCCTTTTTCTGTCAGGGTTCATATATTTAGACTTAAATAATGTCCTGCTAAGCTTGCTACTGTCTGAGGAGAGTAAATTTTGCTATCTCTGTAGACACCAGGCTTTTGGTTATGTCTGCCTTTCTTACCCTTTTGTTGTTTTTTCAAAGATCCTTAGAATTACCTCTGGTGGCTCCTCAGTGCTCTCGCCATGGGGCACTCACACGGCAGCCTCTTGTCACAACTGTGGGAGCTCTAGCAGTAAAGGCATGTGATATTTGTAAAAAATCTAAACAGAACAAAACTCTCCATTATTTTAATTCAGCGCCCAAGAAATGTATCCAAAAATGTTGTAAAATTGGAAAATCTCAAATCTCAACTATGTTGATTTTTTTAAAAAAGTGAGTGGGAAAAATGCCATCTGTTATATTATTCTAAAAGAAAAAATAAGTAGCTGTATTCATTAGTGCATTTTAAATGCCTACCTCAGCCATGCGTGTTTAGTGTTGGTTTTCCTTCTTTTTTTTTTTTTCAAGATATCTCACACTAATTCCACAATATTTTTACCAGGAGCAATTTTTGAAGATGTTACTCTTAAAAAGATGAAACTGATGTTTCATAAAGAAATTTGGTTTGCATTATCTCATGTACTTCATGTTTCAGTTAAATGCTATTTGTGTGAAGTGGAGGGTTTTGAAATTAGCTATAGTCCAAAACATCGCAGTAGATTCTACGAGAATGCTAGACAGAATGTTTTCACGTTACCCATTAACTGTAAGAAGGAACAAAATAAAATACTTCTTATAACAGTTGCATTCTTCTTGCAGATACTCTCAGAGTGGTTAATAATTAGTTTTAGTCAAACTGACAAAAAATTATACCTTTAATAATGCTGGTATTTCCCAGTGTTTATGACTAGCCGTAAAATTGGTTCAAACACTCCAAAATCCATTTGTCTAATAATTTAATAAGACTAGAAATAAATATTAAAAATTAAAAAACATTCTTTCTACTTTAGCACACATGTTTTGGGACTAATTTCTAGTAAGAGAAGTATTAAATAGAAGTTAGAATACCTGTTCCTGTGGTTGGAAAATAAAAAAAAAAAATCGTTACTTTTTTTAGTCAACAGATCCCCAAGCATCTTTCAGTGTTGTCTCAGTTTTACAGATGGAGACACTTAGTCACAGAAGAAATTAAATCCTCTCTTCTGAGTTCCAGTTCATTTCACTGTTTTCCAAATCACATTTGTCTGGTTTCCTCATCACTAGCTAACATGTGACATCAAAATGCCATAAAACATTTGACATCTCGTTACTCTGATGGTTGTACTTGGTGTGGTTTTATGAGAGCAGCTATACTAATAGGACACTTGTTACAGGTGACGTGCCTCCTGATCTTCCACTTCTGATCCACCTGGGTGCTCCATGGACAATGTGCAGACTGCCTGTCCTGCTGTGCTTGGCAACAGATTACATCCTATCAGATAGCCCTACATATGCAAAGTACTATGTTCTCAAGGGGGTATCCTCCTGATGTGGGCTGCATTTGGAGACCCAGAAGCTGTTTATTTCGGTCTTCTAAGTAGCCTTGAGGGTGGCCCTAAGCAGACTCCCATAAACTCAAATAAATACAGCCAGAAATATCTGTTTCCTCAGGTTCTTTGCCAGTGGAGGTCAGACAAACTTTAGGTACCTCCACATGTCACTCGAAGTGAGAAATATGTTCATATGTATAAACTGGAGAAGTGAGATACCATGGAGGTGTCAGAAAGGTAAATGTACGCAATACTACTGCATGCAAAGGGGAGAGTGCCAGGCTAATACTCACAGTTGTGCCTATGCTAGTAAAATAAACAGGGGGTGGAATCAAAATGGATCACAATGTCTGCTGATCCATGTTGCTTAGCGGATAGTATGTTCCTTAGATTTTTTTTTGCTTATGACAACCAGGCAGTGCCTAGACATAGTTCAAGGGACAGTGAAGAGAAAGGATTGTTCCCAATAGGAAGCATAGACAAGGCCACCTTGCTTCAAGGGGGGGAGTACTGGGTGCCATGGAGTGGCACAGTCGGGAAACAGGCCTTCATCTTTTTTATTGGCTAGTACAAATGGTGCATATAATACCAGTCGTGTGACTTATTCTGGGCCAGCTGTCCACCTTCTGTCTCTATTCCTGTCCTTAACTGAGAGCAACAGATGTCATCTACCTGGACTTGTGGAAAGTGTTTGACACCGTTCTGCATGATATCCTAGTCTCTAAATTGGAGAGACATGGATTTGACCGATGGACCACTCAGTGGATAAGGAACTAGCCGGAAGTTCGCACTCAAAGAGTTGCAGTCAGTGGTTCCATGTCCAAGGGGCGAGCAGTGACAAGTGGTGTTCCTCAGGGATCAATACTGGGACTGATGCTGTTTAACATCTTTCTCAGTGACATGGACAGTGGGACTGAGTGCACCCTCAACAAGTTTGCAAATGACACCAAGCTGTGTGCAGCAGTCGACATGCTGGAGGGAAGGGATGCCACCCAGAGTGACTTGGACAGGCTTGAGAGGGGTACCTGTGCAAACCTCATGAAGTTCAACAAGGCCAAGTCTTGCACGTGAGTCGGGGCAATCCCATACACAAATATAGTCTGGGCGGAGAATGGATTTAGAGCAGCCCTGAGGAGAAGGACTTGGGGGTGTTGGTTAATGAGAAACTCAGCATGAGCCAGCAGTCTGCACTTGCGGCCCAGACAGCCAACTATATCATGGGCTGCATCAGAAGAAGCTTGGCCAGCAGATCGAGGGAGGTGATTCTGCCCCTCTACTCTCCTCTCGTGAAACCCCACCTAGAGTTCTGCATCCAGCTCTGGAGCCCCCAACATAAGAAGCACATGGACCTGTTGGAGCAGGTCCAGAGGAGGGCCATGAAGATGATCAGAGGGATGGAGCACCTCTCCTATGAAGACAGGTTGAGAGAGTTGGGGTTGTTCAGCCTGGAGAAGGGACACCTTAGGGAAACCTTTCAGTATCTGAAGGGTATCTACAAGAAGGCCAGAAAGGGACTTTTTACAAGGGCATGTAGTGATAGGACGAGAGGTAATGGCTTCAAACTGGAAGAGAGTAGATTTAGAATAGAGATTAAGAAAAAAATTTTCACTCTGAGGGTGGTGAGGCACTGAAACAGGTTGCCCAGGGAAGTTGTGGAGGCCCCATCCCTGGAGGTGTTCAAGGCCAGGCTGGATGGGGCTTTGAGCAACCTGGACTAGTGGAAGGTGTCCCTGCCCATGGCAGGAGGGTTGGAACTAGATGGTCTTTAAGGTCCCTTCCACCCTAAACTGTTCTATGATTCTATGAGTTCCCTATTTTCAGTGTTTTAACCATATGGAAACTGAAATAGTTTTTGTGCCTTAAAAAAGATAAAGACTGGATAAGACCTTGTTTGTACTTCCTTTCCCGCAACCATAGATGCTCTTTGCTCTCCTTAGCTAAGTGGAGGAGCTGAGCAGAATTGCTGCTTCAGGAAGGCCAAGGTACATCTCTGCTTCTTGGGAAGGGAGCAGTAGTATATTTTAAAAACAAAATCCATCACCTCTGCTGACTACAAATGGAGATTAGGTTCCTGTCCCCTAACATGCAGTGTCTACGGGGTGTATTTCTACATCTGAGGTAGTCACCAGCGTTTCCCTCAAGTGTTAATGGCAGCCCCAGGATAGTCAATAGGATTTAGCAATTCAGATTCAAACAAATGAAAGTAAGTATCTGCTCCATGGCAGACGTATTGTAACCTAGACTGCCTGAACATCCATCGCATAAAAAGGGGTGCTAAGGTGGCAAGCGCAGACATGAACTACCCTTACATCGTAGCAGGTCTCTGTTAGATGAGTAATGTCCAATGAGTTTTAAGTCTGCAAATCAAGTTTCTTACATGCAAGATTCTTTCTTTTGCAGAAATAACTATAAAAAGCAACCAAGTAAAATCAAATTGATAGTTTGATTCCTTTATAAAGACAATGATGTCAAATCTTAAATATTGTCAGAAAGGATTTTTTTACCGTTTCCATTTTGACAAGCCCAGTATCTCTTTTCTTGTCATTCATCTGACAAAAGATCTAGAATAGCAACACTGAATTAATGAGTTCCAATTTTTGGCCACAAAATAACTTAGTAAGATGGTGGAGGCAGCAGCCCTGAGAGTTAAATGTATATTGTGATTTGTTATTTTACTGTCTGAAGCTCAGAATTGCTAAACGGCAATCCCAGATGGAGGGTCTGAGTAAAGGTACCAAAGTCCAGGCACAGCTCAAATAAAAGAAGACCTGATTCCTTTGAGTACTGAGCTGTATAAATTCCGGTAATATCATGGGATGCATAGGGCCTCCTTTTTGTAATTGGACTGTGTGTGCTGTAGAAAGCCTTTTTGAAATTAACGAGCTTCAATTATCAAAGGACTGCTTCTCTTCTGCTTTTCTTCTGCATATGCTACAAGTGTGAAGATTTCAAAAGCTCACTTTCTCCTTTGTGTCACCTTTCTCCAAATGTGTTTTCATAGCATTTCAAGAAAATGCAAGTATGAAATTATAAAAGATTACCAACATTTGCCAAAGGTTGTCTTTTCAGTGTAGCAATAATCTGGTTTTGACAAACGCAAAAATTTTCACATCAGTATATTACTTTTTTTTTGACCAGTACTAGTTAAAAATTGAGTGACATACCAGTTCTGTGTTTAACTGCTAACACAGAAGAGGAAATATTGGCTACAGATTCCACATGGGGAGGAAGATCATTCTTTGTGGTACAAATAATTAGTAAAAGATCATCAGGATGCCACTATGTCATTAGGAGCCCAGCACATTATTGATTGCAAGCTAGCAGTTCTTTTTATTCAGGAGACTTTGCAGACTCCTTTGCAGCCATATTAATTTATTCCTAATGTCCTACTAGATTAAAATGTTTTTCTTGTTGCTTTAACTGGCATCTTTTAAATGCCACAGAGCTTAAGCTTTCTTTTACAGATTTCTTCCTTGTTAAACAGAAGTTAGCTGTGTGATGGAACATGCGACTCAAAGGAATGGCATCAATGCTTACACTTTGGATCATGAAGTTCACCCATCCTCATGTGTTGAGTTTTATATTCTTGCTTCACTTTCTGATCTGATGCATCTCTTGTCTACTAAGATTTCTTGAATTTTTATTTTACTTTCCATATCTGTACTGCTAAACAAAAACAGAACTAGAGACTTTGCTCATCCAGTGGCACATGCAGTCTGCATGCACACTACACAGCACTTTGTCCTCAGTTTCTTTTACCAGCTGGTGCTCCTGTGGTTTAGTTTTCTTGACAGGGGCTGGGGAGGAGTCCTTTCTTTTTTCCTCTCCCTGCTTTACAGTGTGTGAAATAACATGGTGCTTTTGAGGATGATGTTTTAACATGACACAGAAATTTTACATTGTATGCACTGTGGTAAAGTGTACAGGAGTTAACTTGGAGTGCAAAGCCTGCTGGGGCAAGACTGGAGGGAGGGAGAAAGCCAAATCTGTGCAGCCTTGTCTATGTTGTCTGTTGGAACATTTCCTGGAATCTGTTATTCACAGATTAATGTATGGGATTGGCTCAAAAAGTATAAGCTGGCGTGGGCCAAAACCATGCTATGGAGTGTTCTATCAGCAGAGCACCATGCCCGGTGCTTCGTCTCATTCCCATATACTATTTATAGGAAAGACGTAGCTATGGACTAGGATGGTTGGAATTCCCTCTTTTTTTTTTCCCCCCTCACATTTAACTTCATATGAGCTTGTTTAAATTAGGTGCTGTAATATTTGTATGGGTCTGGTATACTCAAATGTATGGGGGTGGGGAAAGAAAAACAAAAAGGAAAAAAATTACTAGTTTCAGATGTCCTTTTATCAACTGCCTTGCCATCTTTCTTTTTAATTTCCAATAATTAACACATCTCTGGTAATGAATGTGTGAGATTCACCTCTGTGAGAGATGACCACTTTTATCTACAAACCGCATTGTTTAGGTTATTTGTAGAAAAAAATATGAACTTTACGCTTCCCCTGGACATCAAAGAATCACAGAATGGTTTAAGCTAGGAGGCATCTCTGGAGGTCACCTGGTTCATCCCCCCCTGCTTAAGCAAGTGCAGCTAGAGCAAGTTGTTTGTGCCTGTGTCCAGTCAAGTGTTGAGTATCTTCAAGGAAGGAGACTCCACAATCTGTCTGGATAACCTCTGCCAGTGAGTGACCACCTTCACGATAAAAAAAAAAAAGTCTTTTCTTTTGTTTAACTGGTGTTTGTTGTATTGCAGTTTTTGCCCATTGCCTCTTGTCCTGTCATTGCTAACCTCTGAGAAAAGCTTGGCACCGTCCTTGTCACACCTACCCTTCAGGTATTTATGAAGTTTGTTGAGATCCCTCTGAGCCTTCTCTTCTCCAGGCTGAACAGTCCCAGCTCTCTCAGCCTCTCCTAATCTGTCAGATGCCTCAGCCTCTTCATCATCTTAGTGGCCATTTGCTGTACTCACTCCAGAAACTCCGTTTCTTTCTTGTACTGGGGAGCCCAAAACTGGACACAGTACTCCGGGTAGAAGGGAAGGATCAGCTCCCTTGACACGTTGACAGTGCTTTTCTTAATGCAGCCCAGGAGGCTGTTGGCCTGCTTTTCCATGAGGGCACATTGCTGACCCATGGCACATTGCTGACTCATGGTTGATGTGTTATCCAACAGGACCCAATGTCCTCCTCTGCAGAGCTGCCTTCCAGCCAGTTAGCCCACAGCCTGTATTGGTGCCTGAGGTTATTCCTCTCCAGGGGAACATCTTGGCTTTTGCCTCTGTTGAACTTCATGAGATTCCCATCGGCCAATTACTCCAGCCTGTCTTCTAAATGGCAGAACATCTATATGGTATATCAATCACTCCTCCTCGTTTTGTAGTCTCTGCAAACTTGCTGCAGGTATACTCTGTCCCATTGCCCAAGCCATTAATGTAGATGTTAAACAACATTAGGCCCAGTAGTCACCCCTGGGATATACCACTATGAAAAGAAAGGTGCTGCTGGTCATGGTGTGTTGGATGTTTAAGCTATGAGAAGCGCTGCTTACTTTATAATAATTTATTTCATTATAACTCTCGCTGATACTTTTTGGAGTTGTTTTAATCATGTCTGGGTTAAATCACAGGCATTTATCCTAGTCCACTAATTGCAGTAGTTGCTAGTCCAATTATCTTTTCTTTTTTTTCTCAGAAAAATATTTAACAGTTTTTTCAACAGCTGTAATTTCCCACAATGGAACATGTGGCCTGAGTCAGGGCCACATTGAAGCCATGTGATGTGAGTGTGATGCTAAACAGAATTAAAACAGCATGTCTGTTAACTGAAAAAAAATCTCAATGCAAAACTTACTGGGAAGAGACAGAGACATTTTCAGGGGCATAGACAGGGGTGACTTGAGGTATGATTTGCAGAAGTTTGCTCCAGGCTCTTCAGGCTGTTGACTGTGCTGCAAATGGGGTTTAAGAAACCTCTTAAGGTCCTCAGTGTCTTTGCAGTCCCCCAGAGCTCAGGTGGCACCTGTCACTGTGCCTGACTGACAGTGCCTGTCACTGTCAGTTTGTCACCATGATCTATAGCAAATCCAGACTCTGCAGTTCTCAATGGTAAGTACAGATCCATCTGTCTACGGACACCTACATTTGTCTGGAGGACTTAGCAGGACTTGTTTCTGTCTTTTATAAAGATCTTCATTACAAAGTACCCATACAGCAGTGGAAGATATAGGTGGAGTGGGGAGTGAGATTTCTGAGCCCTCTTGTTCCTTCTCTTGAGAAAAGCAGCTATGATTTAATCGGGAAAGACTGTTCTTTCCAGGGAGGGCAGAAGGATAACTCATTTTGGGTTCCCAGCTGGTCAGAGACACGAAATACAGTAAGTACAATTTTTAAAGAAGAAGCTGGCAAAAAGCTTTTTAAAATAATATGTATATTGCTGTACTTTTTCCTTCTGCATTTTCATATGAAATTGTGTATGTATAAGGTTGTCTTTGGAAAGGCTTATTCTGTAGTGCCAAGACCTTGGAAAAATTGCATGTGACCACTCCAAGGCACACACCTCCTGTACAAGTCTGCAGAAACCCCAGGATCCAAGATAGCAGATCCTCATCTGTGTCCCAAACATGCCCTAACTCTCTTGGAACAACACCTGAATGTGTATGTTCCTCGATCTCCAGTCCTCAGAAAGGACTCTGAAAACATGAGCCAGGGAGATGTCATGCTACAATCCAAACAGAAGCGAATGTGGAAAAAAACAGCTGTACATCAAATGTGTATTTATTATTTCTCCAGCTGCAGATCAGAGACACTACAGATGGGAAAGTCTTATTAGACCATATTATCAATCTCCTTGCCAAGGATGGATTGCTTCCTACTGTTACAGTCCATAATGCATTGCCCAGGCGAGTGGTACGTTCCCATAGTCATTCTTTCACACCTTCCTTGGAGCCACTTTCCCATATTTTGCTCCCTTTTCTGGTTTAGCTGCCATCTGACTAGGCAGACATATTCCATCAAGTTCTCCTTCAGCAGAAAAGATCGCTGTTTTAGCCATAACAAGGATGAACATCCCTGTTAATGTGACAGTAATGAACTTGCTCACACTTTCCTGAAACATCTGTACAACTGGAGATCTATTTAGGTGTAGAGTGAACTATTGACTATGACTATGTCTGTGGATGGCCTCACAGGTCTGACACTTTTTTCCTTCTTAATGATGCCATAATATTTCAGGATATGTGGTTTATGAAATCACAGAATCATAGAATGTTTAAAGTTTCAAGGCACCTCTGGAGGTCATCTGATCCAAATACCCTACTCCAGCAGGGTCAATCAGAGTTCTAAAAAATACTTAAAATCTCTGTTGCATTTATGAAAAATTTCTTACGAGCTGGAAATGCCCCTATGTATTTCCCTCCTTGTCCCGAAATCAAATGCAGTGAAATGAGAAACTATTTCATGTAATTGTTGGCACTCCTCATGGATTAAGTAGTTATGTCAGTAGAAGTATGGCAGCGAATAGCTATAAAATTCAGCATTCTTTTCAGGTTCATCATTGAAAATCTTACTGGTATAAAAGTCTTCATCCCCTGGCAGCCAGGATTTCAGGGCTGCCCCCAAGAATCAGGCAACAGAAAACCATTTCAGGTCATTTGGCTCTTCCCATCTAGATCCTGAGATTCAAATTTCAGAAAGCCCTCAGGCTTCTGCTTTCACAGCCAGAATTGCCTGTCAGTAGAAGCACAGCTGACTGAAACAAAAAAGAGAAAATCATGCTGGTTTAGCTGATCATAGAGAGACAATAAGCCATTTGTGCAAAGAATATACATCTGCAGTTTGTTCACTGGGAATCTTTGTCTGCTTCATCCATCCATACAGACCATGTACACAGTCACCATGAATTTACCATGTGAATAGCTTTGTGCATTGTAATTGTGTACTCCACTGCAAATGTCAAAATTTGCAGCCCAGATCTGTAGTATGATTCAAATAAGTTTAGGACAGCAACCAGCCACTCTGAAGTGCTAAGTGAAAAAAAACTCCTCTAAATTTTATAGAAGCAACCAGAATGAGATGCTACCTATGTGCCTGTGGCTTAGAAATGCTGAAAAACCCAACCAAGCCATTAATCATGGACTGTCCTTCTTCTGCTCTGTCATCCTTCTGTTCAGTGGTAGATTCTGTTTTAATAGTTAAAATGCACTACACTGAAAACAATGACAACTTCAGCACTAGGATCCTCGACCCAGTATTAAACAGAGCTTCTAGATCTTTCATTTTCTCCCTATCCAAAATTCCAGGTCAAGAAGCCTCATGACAGGGCTTAGTTGGTGACGTTTATGACTCACCTCCTAGTATTTCTGACACACTGCCGTCTAATCAGATTGTGAGGTTACGATCTGACTGACTCTTCGCGGTTTCTGTGGAAAGCTATTAAAAATGTTTTTTGCAGTGGAAAACTACCACGTAAGGAGTAACAAATGTTGAAGATACAAACCAGAATTTTTGTATGTCTTCCATTCCTGGATGTTCATTCATGGGTGATGAGGCACTATCAGAAGCTGATCTGGCTCTTTTCTCCCTTTTGGTCACTACGTCCTCCCCAGGGAAACTAAAGTGTGGGGAGGAAAGCCCTGTATGATCAAGGCTTACCCCAACAGGGGGATGATAGCATGACATACACAAGCCCAACACCTTAGAAGTACTCTCAGGCCATGGAAGAACATCGTGATGAGGTTAAATAGCCTCCTCCCTAATACATGGCAGAGATTCCCCTCTATTCATTTCTGTGCACTATTCAATGTGGTAAACCTTTACTTCTGGAATTTAATTCTTTATGTTTGGCTCTTTGATACTATTATTTGGTTTATATTCTCTTTGTCACTTTCAACAGTCTGCAGGAAGGCAAGAGATTTTGGGGGGGTCAATTGCTACAGTTACAGGTAACAGACAAGCTTTCAAGTACAGCAGCCCTTCATCAGGGCTGAAGTGGAAGCATTCATTAACTGAGCCACATGGTCCCAGAAGGACAGGTCACTTCATAAACTTCATTTGTGAGATGCAAAAGCTATGGCTGGAACAAAGATTTTACCAGCTGTTTGATTAGAGAAAGTAGATGGACATTATCTGGGAGACATCCTACCCCTGCAGATATCAGTGGGAGTTTTGTCATTAATTTTAGTGGAGGCAGGATTACATCACAATCTTTTTTCTTTCTTTTTGCACCATGTCTCAAACCTTTAATTACTATATTAACTAAAGAGAAGAAAAGCCTTATTAGCTGTGACTGACCCTGAATAAAACTTTTAAACACATGGTGTCCATGGGTTGAAATATCAGATAGTCTTGCTCACACCACTCAGTAACTACAACAAAGGGAGCTGTGGGTGGGAGGTCCTGAAGGATGAGTGGTTTGGATCTATATCACTCTCCTCTTGGACTTAGAAACTGAGGTAGGTGCCTAAGCCTGTAATCTGCTCTACAGTAAATAAACAGATTATGGCTCTTGGTCTTTACAGTATCCAGGAAAAAAAAAAGGTCTGCAGTTATGATTGTCACCTATAAAGAGCTGCGGAAGTCACTGGCGTTCAAATACCAGTGTGAGAAGTAGAACATTTGGCTTATTGTCTAAGATGCGGTTAAGTCAAAACATAGTTTGATGTAAATAACTCATGTTCACGTTTTTTTTCCAGGGAATGACTTACTGAAAGAACAGTGTAACTGGGGAATCTGATTTACTAATGTTGCTTCTAATGGAAAAAGAGTATTTGTTTTGCTTAACGGTGTTTCAGAGCTCCCTGAAACAGGCCCAGCTAATTCACTCTTAGGTGTTGTTTTCCTCCTAACCCAATCATCTTTTTCATCACGTTAGATATCCTTAGCAGCCTAGCAGTATGTCACTTCTATGTTTTCAAAAATACTTGTAAGAGGTTAAGGTGAACATATCAGATTTCAGTCAGGTGACAGACATAGAATTGTAACAATTTACAAATATTGGATGCAACCTTGTTATGCAAATATTTATGGTGGGGTTATGTAGGTTGAATGAATACTGTTACTGGGGAAAAAAAAGCAAACAATACAATAAGGCATCCTCGACCAAACATACAAGGATCATTACAGGACAGCTGGAGAGCCACTGTAATCAGAGAGAGTCTGGTAAGCAGACTATGGACTGCTTCTTTTGTATGTCTATGCAATCAAAAACTTATCTCAACAGCTCTCTCTGAGTTCCTTAATTGTGCATTGCATAGAAGTGTTAGTCTACTCCTAGAGCTTCTTTGGAGCTCTCTCTAAAAAAAAAAGATTGGCTGTCACCAGCTGATAGTCCACTCTGGGTCCTCAGTCCATGGACACTACTGAGCTGGTGTACAAGGTGTGCTCCCTCGGCCCTATGTAGAGACATCCAGCGGGCTTTCCATCCTCAGACCTTCTGACCTGATTTCATACCCTGCTCCATGGCATTCAGCACCTGCCCTCAGTTTCATGACACGTTGTTCTGCTGGGTTGCAACACAGACTTCACGTTGGTTTTGACACTCTGGACTGAAAGGCACAGACAAAATAATTACAAGGCTGAAAGAAAGCGTGGACTCATATGCTGTATGGATGAGCCAATCCACTGTAAAAGAAGCTGTCTCTGAACAGCACGGGTACAACCAATGGCCTCATGTAGCATGGCGTCCCTGAAGCAGATTCATTCATTTTGTATAGATGCTAGCTAACAGCATAGTCAGAAAGCTGAGAAAACACAGGTGCTCAGACTCACTAAGAAAACAACATAAGGCTGTTCAGGCAACCACACAGGACCACACAGAGCTTCCTGTGGAGGCCTGTCTGGTTCAGCGTTACTGTCTGTTACAGCTTTGTCCAGATATTTTTTAACACTTTTCTCTTATACCAGACATTCCTTCTGCTGCCAAAATTAAGCAACGCTTTGATTTGGAGAACATCATGCATATACATGAACTGGGAACCTGGGAGACCTGAGGGCACATTTGTGACACTGTTACTGAAATTGGGACAAAGCCTGAATATATACCATCATCTCACAAGCCCAGGTTTTCCAACAGAAGGAAACCCAGGTAGGCGTGCACAAGAACTGTGATGTGCTGTATCAGGTCATCTGGTATGGAGAAGCAGGGGACCCAGGACTCTTGAGAAGACCACAGATCCCACACACACACAGTCAAAATCCATCTCTACCCACAAAAGTGGGGTTAGAAGGGTCTCAGGGGCAAAATCCATCTGAGAAAGTTAAGTGACCAGGGCCTGATCTAAGGATAGGTGAATCCTACAAGTTGTCTTTGTTCGTTTGATTACAGGCGTACTTTCAGGCACACCAGAACATGGTCAACGAAACACACAGTAATGAGACTCAACTTCCCAGATCATCCAGTACAGTCTTCATATGCAGGGATAGTTACAACATATTGACAGAAAACTCTGGGATAATATTTTACCCTAGGGTTGTTTTGGGTTTTTTTTTTGCCAGGAGAGGTTTCTAATACTGCAGCAAAGGAGAACAAAGCAGGAACCATGGCCCTGATCCCATCCCTCACAGCAGTTATATTGTGTGATGCATGTCCCCATCACTGAAGTCATATCTCCTTCTCCAAGCTTCCTTTGGGAAAGATTTCTGTTCCCTCTAATACAGCCCATACTCAAAACTGTTAGATTGCTCTTTTTTGTTGGTAGTTAGGTTAGACTTAATGCACAAGTTGGTCTCAGCTGAAAATGTACTGCATGTGTTACTGGCTGAAATGGCAGTTTTGAGTGATTTACATTCTCCCACACTTGCTGACAATTTCCAAAAGCCAGTGGAAGTGCAGCTGCTGGTGTGATCACCCTCTGTGTGCTCTGCCTGCAGATCCAGACAGCCTGAACCATAAGAAAGCCTTTGGCACAATAACCTTTGGTAATAAGGCTTTCTGCTGTGCGTAAATCTGCGCAAGAGCGAAGTTCTCTGTAGTGAATTCAATCTCCTTTTCAGTAAGTAACAAAAACACTTGAGTTACCCAGGGGATATTTCATGTTTCTAAATTGGGAATTTGCTTTGTCTCATTTGGCCTGAGTGAGTGTTCTTCACCCAAAAAAGGAAGAGACATTGTCATGGACGTAAGTCTGATGCATGGAGTGCACAGTACTCAGCTGTCTTTGTTAAAGTCTTTTAAGGTATCCAGTGTCAGAATTAATCTTTAGTATTTATACTTCATTGCCAAAACATTTAGGCAGTCTCAATTTTTAACAAGTTGTAAAAATTGTTTCTGCAATTGTAAGCGTTGTTTCTGTTTTTTTTCTGGTAAGGAGTATTATCATCAGTGTAATAATAATAATAAATCTTCATGGTCTCAAAAACTACTTAGAGGTCACTGATATAACTACTTTATATACACATTACATGTACAAAAATTATGACCATGTCTGGTTCATGCATCATCTTATTTTGTTAGAGGAAAACTATAAAAGATACTGCTTGCCTTCTTATTTAAAGGAAATTCTGAAGTATACCCTACATATGTAGTCTTCATATTGAGCAAGAGAGTATATGCCACATGCAAAAAGTATGAAAAAATAATAATCTCTGTTGCTCTGGATAGAGAGGTCAGGAAGTTTCTACTATGTTTTTTTAATTGGCAACTGTGCCATAAGGAACATGAGTTTCTACAAAGAGTGAACAAAAATAAACCACTGAAAAAAACCCAAACTCCAAGACTGTATATAGAAACTTTAGTCTAAAGCAGATATCGTAATGGACCTGTTTAGGAAACATGCCATATTGGTGTTTTTCACTGGGTATAAAGATATCAGAACTGATATGTTCATAGAACAAGGCCGAAAGTTTCGGTTCCAGTATAAAGGTGGTCATTTTAAATTCTGCTATTACTGAGTGTTTTATTCATTTAAATAAAAGATGATCATTTCTTATACTTTCACCTACAGCCAGTTTTTCTGCATAAATTATATGTGCTAGACCATACCTAGCTAGCATATGTAGTTTCTCTTGTGTGCTATGGAAATTGGTTAAACTTTGATGCAGGCTTAGAGGAGCTGATCCACCTATGGGCCTGACCAGGGCAGGAGAAAAGACTCTTTGGTCAGCAAAGGTAAACAGCAAGAATTGAACATAATGCATCAGATAATCTTCTGTAATTTTTTTTTTTTGAGGTGCATCCTTTGTTGCAAGCTGAATTAATTTCCTGTGGGACATTGAAGACATTTCTCCAAGCCACAGGACAACCATGTTGAACAAGTGATCTGTCTATATTTTAATATTAATTGTCTGCTTTTTAACCTTTATTGTTCATTTAAGTTTTATAGTTCTCATCTATAGCCACCCATCCTGTCTCTCCTGAGAAAACACATCTTCAAACTTAATTGACCTCTCTGAGATTTTGAAATAAACAAATATTGCTTAGTAATGGAAAAGAACTTGTATTTACTCTCATCCAAGAAAGTTCTTAACATGTTTATATAAAAAATAAGCTATATTTTACTCTTTATCAGATCATATTCTGTAAACAATTTCTTTTTATGATGAAGAGATCAGTTCTTTCAAATTACATTTTTTCTTCCATAAAATATAAATATTTAGCAATAAAATTTAATATTTCTTCACAAGATAAAACTGAGCAATAGCAATTTAAAAAACTCTTAGAAAAGATAAGAGCCAGCTGGGATCCCAGGAGCCTCATGGGGCTATTGAGTAGCTTGGAGTGTCTTGTTTCCATACTTTCCCACAACTATCCATTATCTTGTCCCTAACATGTGAAAAAAAAATTGTGGTCTTCCAGGGCTGTTTTTCCTTGTGAGTGCAGAAGGCAGTAAACCCTACAGCAGGTAGAATTATTAATTATAGATGACTGTGCATCTCGCCATAGCAGTGAATTGTGCAGTAAAGGAGTCACCAAGCAGTGGTCAAAAACTGCTGATGGAAACTTGGGGTTTGTGTCTGGTATGGGTCTATGTTCCTGACTTTGGTTTGGGAGGACAATCGTGTGAGATACTTAAACTCCATTTCCGGGAGAGATCACCATTGGAGTTACTCAGCCAACGTATTTTGTACCTGTGCAGAATTCCATTTTTTCCCTCAAAGATACTGAAACTTCTTATGAGAAAATATATTTGTGCAGCTTTATTTTTGTCCTGCATTTTAGATTGTCACTACAGGTATTGCAATTTACCCTCCATCCACTTTGATAGAACTTTTCTGTGTAATGATTCCCTTTCCTTAAGGAATTTGGGGAAATTAATAACCTTGTTTTCTGATTTTACATGCCACAAATATAATTTCAAAATAATGATTTGTAGTTAATGGTTTCAAACTTGAAATCGGTAATATACATTATAAACCACTGTATCAAACTGCACTGAAGAGTTTCTGGAATTATTTATATATTGTCAAAGAACTCATCAGCACTAAAAACTATCTGGTTAAATTTTTCTCTGCTTAAAACTTGGGTTTCATCAAGTCATCATGAGCTGAATATTTTTTCTGTTGTAATTTTTTTTCCCAAATTATTAGCATGAATTTACATGGATTTCAGTGCCTGAAATTCAATTATACAGTTCCAGTAAATACACAGAAATCTGTAAGGGCCCTAAAAGATGCTTAGTGTTCCAAACTTTTCTTTCATTGCTTCTTATTTAGTACTTTTACCTAAATCAATTATTAAGTCTTCCTCAGCCAGACTTCTCATCATGGGAGCTCAGAGACAAGGGTACGCATCTTAACTATTTTAACCATAAAGGTGTGTGATTAAAAATACCCAGTTTACTTGTCCAGGCAGGCCTAAACCAGTGTGATTCCTCTGTTATGGATTCAAATATTTTATTATATGAATAGAAAGAACATGGGAGAAAGCCACAAGCATCATGACTCATAAGTCATACATATTCACAGTTCTGTTTGCTTACCTCTACATTTATGACTTCATTCCACATCAGCACAAGAAGCAAACACACAGAAGGTGGAAACAAGATGAAATTGTTAACAAGTACTAAAAAACAATGCAACCATGCCCAGTGAATATCAGAAAAAAGCAAGGCAAAAAAATGAATGAGTATAACACCATGAGAGTACCAGGATGTAATTTCTGAGTTCCTAAGCAGCAGAGTGATGGAAGTGTTGGTCTCCAGTCACACTGAAAGGGAAAACTGCCATCCAACCTCACCCTTTTTTTGTAATCCTTTGCAATAGTGCTCTCTGGGTAGGTCAGACTAATTGTTATCAAAATTAACTTGAGTCACAAAAGCAAATGTCCTTCTCCAGAGTAGAATGAAAAAATACTTTGAGCATTGAATGTCTTCAAGTAGGTTGGAGCTGATGAATTTCGTTCTAGGAGATAAAAGAAACTGACATAACCTCAGAAGAAAAAAATATCTTAAAGAATTTTTGGAGAACAGTGAAGTACCAGAACACTGGGAAAAGTGTTTCTAAGAAGGGAGAAAACAGAAAATAGGAATTTTCAGTCCTATTGACTGGATAGAATTCAGTCCAATTCTGGAAAAGGACTTTAATCCTGGAAAAGTTCTGGAGGAAGCAATCCTTTAGCACATAGTAAATAACAAAAAGAACAGTAACTGAGAGCATGGTCAATTACAACTCATGTTTAAAAAATGTGTTTTTCTTCTAGGTAAAAGTCTTTCTGGATACAAGGAGAGGGCCACATTAAAAATAGCATTGTTACTAGTGTCTTGTAAGGTCACTAAATGTTCCTAAAATTATTTGCTTATGTTACATACATAATGTAAAAAAAAAAAAAAAAGTAAGATGGTGTGTTACATAGGAAGCTTTTATCAACATGCCTTTGAAATAATCTGCACTGATTCAGTCTCAGACTTCTCAGACAATTAGGTATTATATGGACAGTTTAGGGACTGTTTGAAAATATGTTCATTTTGTCAAAGGCTAGACTTAGCACGCACCTGTTAGATCATACACGTTTCTAGTACAGGCCAAATACTTTATTCTAAAACAAAAGCTCATCCAAATGTTATATTTATCCAACTGTCTATTAGTTTACAGAAGTAGGTTGTAAATTTCACAAAGTACAATATTTCTGACATGTTTTCTGGCACTTTTACTTCTGTTCTCAGCGGGGAAAAAGCTAAATAGAGCACCTCATGGTAGTCAAGTACTTCCTTTTTTGAAACCAATCCAAAATTCAGAGGTGAAGAAGAAAAATTCAAACTTAAAAAAAGCTGAAGGATTTTCATTGAAGAAGTTTGCTGCTGAAAAAGGAGAATAAGCACTTGATGTTTTTCTGGCATTCTGTCCCAGATGCTGATGGCAGTAGAGAGCAGGCAAATGTATTCCACACTGTGAAGGGAATTGTCCTTCCACACGAAGAGATCAGCTGGATATTGCTAGTGGACATTTCTGCCAGGTAAGCCTCAGGCTTTTTGTTTTAGCTTTTTCAAAGGAGGTCACTTTGTTTGAGGTTAATTAAAGCTCTGGTGGCTTTGTTTATACAAATTCTGGTACTTCCTTGAAAACAAGCTGAAGCTGGGACAGTCCCCCTCCATGGGCAGGGAGCCTGGTGTTATGTCAGTCACGTTCTCTGTACAGCTGTTACTCAGTTGTTCAGCAATTCAGCGTTGACACAGATGTGGTCAAGAAAAGCTGACGCACACTTTTATACAAACAGTATCATTGTTGCATTTAGCTCTAGCAGAAGATTTATAGCTTCACATAATCCCATAAATCAGTTAAAGAGCCTGGAGTTTCTCAAATACAAGGAAGAGATTTCATCTGCGGCACTTGCAAAGCCAGAAGAGACCCAGTGAATAAGGTAGCAGGTGAATACTTTAGCAGAGTCCTCCCTCCAGCCTCCAGGGGTCAGCTGCTTTCTCCCACTGGGCTGTATAACTTTGGAGGTATCAACCTAAAGGCTGGACTAGCAAAGTCTTCAAGAGTGCATATCTTGCTGGCTCAGCACCCAGCAACCCTGTGTCCAGCTCAGAACACAGGTTATGTGTTAGGTCTCTCACAGGGTAAACAGGACCTCCTGGGCTAGACAGGTCACCCATCCCCTGTAGGAGCCAGCATCATAACTTCTCTACCCAGAGCCAGGAGTCAGATTTTAGGCATTGCAGCACTGAGTACAAAAACAATTTGTCTAGTTTTGGCTACCAATGTATTTCTCAAATCACTCCATGATTCACTGGATGAAGAGGAGGGAAATCTTTTAAAAGCCAATGTCCGGCTTATAGAATAAAGTTTAAGTTATACACTCCCAGCTCATGCTCTTGCAGAAAATGAAAGCAGGAAAGCAAAGAAATAAATATGTAACTTGAATTTATTTGTTACTAATTTGGACATTTTCTAGTTCATGTGGGGCCCATCAAGCTAAACTTTCTTAACTGTAACTGTAGTATATAATTACTACAGTTTTCTTTATAATAAGAAAGCACAGAGTGCAGTAAGGATACAAAAAATATTTGAGACAAAGCTGGTTGTCTTCTAAAAAAAGAAACAGAGACCTCAGGTGGTCCATTTTAATGGTCAGACCAATAGCTCTGTCTCATTAATTCCATACAAAAGTGTGTTGAGATATAAAAAGCATCATGAGTCATTTGTCCTACTGCTGCAGATTCTTCATGAACCTTGTGTTCTCTTGTGTCCGTGTACTTGTAGTCACATCAGCTAATCTGTACATTATTGATTTGATCTTAAAACTTCAAAGGAACAAAATTAATGAAGCTTAAATGATGTTTAATGGAAGGGAAAAATATATTCAGATGAATAATGAATACAGTAACCCAAAACGTGTTATTTTATTTTGATTAATCGTATATAAATCCATATCAAGCTCACACAATAATTTTGAGTGAAAATGGAGGAAATGTTTATTTCATCATTTTCAGATCTTTCAGTTTGTGTTTTAAAATGACCTTTCAGAACAGAAAGTGACAAAATTTGATTAAATAAAAGCTGAAAAATATGAAGAGTTTTCTTAAATATTTATTGATGAACCTGGACATGATATTTTTAATATTTTATTTGACAAAGACAACAAAAAGAGCTCCATTTTACATTGATTCATTTCTTAATAATTTTTCAGCACAGCTTATTAGCCAGAAGTTTATCATTAGCATAGCCTTCACTGCGTTTTCGTAGTAGCGTGTGGAAAGACATACAGTTACACAAACTGACAGAGGACCCGACTTCTATAATAATATGTTACAACGATTGTTTATCCAATATTTATTGGGGAAAGAAAATCAAGTTAGGTTATAATATGACTGCAAGTACAGTTTTATGTATTTTAGTCAGTCACTCGACCACAGAATTCATTGGTGGTCCCATCATAGTCTAATTAGACCCTTCACCTACAGAATGAGCACATTTCTGGACATAGGGCTGTGTAAATACATTTTAAGTACATTGGCCTCAGCTCAGCATCAGAGGTTTCAAAGGTCCTTTAAAAATCTTGCAAAGTTTACAAAGCTGGAAAAGATAATGATATTTCATTGTCATTTCATTAAAGAAGGACACAACGCTTTTTCATTTGAAATGATCTGCAAAAAATGTTTAACTAACAATTAATAAAATCACGTAGTTGAATTTCCCAGAAGCCTTAATAAATCAAGATTTATAATTCAAAATGTATGTTTAGATTGAAAAACTCAAAGTTACAAAGGTAGATAAATATCCTAACCTTTCTAGTATCACATTCCCCATGACTTAGTAGAAAGAAAATCAATTTCTTTCCCATTTAAAGAGGTAAAAATAGTATTTACCCATTGTCAAACACCAACAAAAGAGAATGAACTAATGACACTGTAATGCACATTTGCATTACTGGCATTGTCTGCCAGCCTTTTCTCAAACATTAACAGTGTAACACAGACATCTCTATGCTAGCTAAAGTTTGCCAGCATCACTGAACTCCTGATCAACAACCAGGTTTTAGTAAGTGTTCACTTATGGAAAACAGTACTTGAGTAGAGTTTAGACCCCTATATCTAGAGTTACCATTTTACCCTCATCCTAAGTTCCTGCCAAGTATTGAAGGCTGCTAGACTGCACAGTAATTTTTGACTTTAAAAACTGATAATTCCTCCAGCATGTGAAATTCTGAGTAGGTCAAAAGATGCCTCAGTCTTGGCAAGGTAACTGTCCCACAGCTAACTCTGCCTGCGATACAAGAATGTCATGTTCCTTTTAAATCCCAAAAGGCCATTCACATCTGAGACGATGTGACACATCAAACTGAATTCCTCCCAAAATACCCTGGCAACTGCAGCTTTTACTTAGCAATAAGCAACACCAGCAGGTCAAGGGAGGTGATTCTTGTCTACTCAGAACTGGTGACACACATCTGAACTACTGCGTGTAGTCCTGGGCTTCCCAGTACAAGAGAGACATGGACATACTGGAGATAGTCCAGTGAAGGGTCACGAAGATGATTAAGGGATTGGAGCATATGTCATATGAGGAAAGGCTGAGAGAGCTGGGACTGTTTAGCCTGGAGAAGAGAAGGCTTCCTACTCAGAAGGAAGTTTGCTGCTGTTTACTCTGGGTGCTTACACTGACAACTTCAGAAAAAAGAGACATGAACATTTAGAGAGAGTTGAGGTGTCTCAAGGTGTCACACATTGTTCTGTGTGATCTTACCAGGATTGCCAATCCACTGCAAACTGCTGCATAATTTTATGCATCAGACAAAGGCACTGCTAGTCTTCATCAAGTCTAGTGAAACAGCAAGCTTTTTACATTTACTTACCCAGGGAAGTTGTAGATGCCCCATCCCCGGAAGTGTCCAAGGGCAGGTTGGACGGGGCTTTGAGCGACCCGGTCTAGTGGAAAGTGTCCCTGCCCATGGCAGGGGGTTGGAGCTAGATGATCTTTAAGGTCCCTTCCAACCTAAACCATTCTCTGATTCTATGATGTTTTCCTGACCACCCATAATTCCCTCAGTCACATTTGACAAGTACACCAATTGGGAATTTCCCCCTTCATTTTCAGTCTCTTTCACCAACATTAAAATAAGGTTCAGATATACTAATTATAACTCTATATGAGAATGAGGTCAGAAGCCTTTTATACAGACATTCTCTTTAGAACAACCTCCAGATGGCCCACTGCATAGAAGGGAGTTCTGTTCTTTCTCAGAAATCGAATAACTTAAATATAGTTTCTTTACAAAACTGTAAGCAGGGCTACAATTTCTTGGACTGCATCACTGAAAGCATACTCAGAGAGGCAACAGTTTGTATGTGGCAGATCACTGACATATACGTGCATCAGAGCCATGCAAACACAGCATGCTGGGACTGGCTTTAGAGTTTAACAAACTATTTTTTTCCTCCCTGTTACAGCTTTCTTATAGTTTCAAAACATAATCTATTAACATTTTCTTTAAACATACACAATTGACATATAGTAATTAGCTCTTGCCTTGCCATTTACCAAAGAAATATTATAAATAAGCTTGTCAAAGGAAATTGTTTATCTGGGGAGGGAAGAATCTGATAGAGATAGATACATCAGTGTAAATGTTAAAGGGGTTCAGGAGGTTAAGGGAATTTTTCTGTGGAACTGAGAAAACTTGGCTTACTTATTCTGCTTTATAGGGTGCTGATAACTTTCGCACAGTAAGACACCCGTTAAACCGCTAGGCCAAATGGCTTCCCAGCCAGGAGGCTGGCTGAAATCCAGGAAAAGGCTTACGCATCTGACATGACACTTAAATGGAATTTAGCTTCATAAATCCTAAGCTGTGATTCTGAAAACCCCGTTTCAATGTTCAGGTCACCTAAAGCTAAAAGCACGTAGGTTCTGTGTGTAATTTACTCTTTTACTTTGAAGTTCTCCAGGTATCTGGGTTCATATTCCCAGAAACAATTCAGAGATGAGTAAACTGACACGTACCTTACCATTCATTTGAAATCCATATGTTCGTCTGCCTAAGCTGCCTGACAGATCTGATCTGTTAGGTCTGATAAGTATGAATGTGTTTTGGCTAGAACATGTTAAGGTGGAATAGTCACATTTTTTCTTTCAAAAACTGTAGAAGGAGATAAGGAAGTCTATGACAGTAGCAGCTGTCTCTTACTTAGCAACCTGCCCTCATAAAGGAAAGAAAAGACCTGGGTTTTGCCTCAGTCTGAAGAGCTTTATATCAGTATCTACCTACTATGAGAATTGCTATGCAAGAGTGAGGTACTTGCCACCTCCCCTGTTGAAGCTTTACCAGCGCACACAGAGTACTGGAAGGAAAGCAAGCAAGAGAAAATACTCTGAGTGAGTCAATGGGAGGAGAGGAGAGTCCTGTACCCAAGTCCTCTCCGCTGGGAGAGGAGAGTCCTGTACACAGGTCCCTACTATCAAGACCATTTTATACATACTCCATTCATATTCAGCAAAGCTCAGGTGAAATAAAGGAGTGATTCTAGAAGCTCTTCCTTCAGTTGCTCCTCCTCAAACTCATCGTCTAGCACAGCGGTTGCTCAAGCCTTTCCTGCCAAATATTAAGTTTGGAAAAGGGGGGCTGAATCATGAATCATTACACAGGATAATCTGTACCCTGGTGCTTAACACTTCTGTTTAGAAAAGTAAGCATGGGTTTGTGTATTTGTATGATCTGCCCTGCAGCGGTGACCCCTGGAAGCACTGTAGCGCAAGGCCAGACGTATGCCTGCCAGAAAGCTAATGAGTGCTCTCTAAGGCACTGCTCTTGAACTCAGAAAAAGTCCTTGCTTGGACTCAGTCCAGCATGTTAATTTATGAACTGAAGAGGGTCTGGGAATCCGCTGCATAAATCCCAAGCTATTAGTGGAATATGCATATGTAAAAGTTACACACATAATGAACTTCAAAAATTAAGCACATGAAAAACAGTATCTTTCATATACAAAATTCAGATAACCTGATAATTTAATTAATCCCATGTGGTTTTCTCATACACAGCCGCAGGGATTTCCTTTTTACTGGTGTTGAATTCAGTGGTAGGAATGTGCCCTTGCTGCTTTCCCATTCTTCAGCAGCCTACCTGGCTCCACTGCGACAGATCTGCTTAGATTGCTGAGAAGCTAAGCAGCACCTCTTCTGCATACATTAAAGCAGAGAGGTACGTTGTCTTCCCCCGCCACCCCGTGCCCCTAAAAGTAGTTGCTGTACTCAGTGAAGGTAATTTTCCTTAGCATTCTGACTGATGATATTCAGCACTTTGTAAGGCGGAGGTGCCAGGGACAAGCATCCTTAGCTTCCCTGCCAACATTTCGTCATCTTGCTTCTTTTACTATGTTATCCAGCCTCTAGGAGATGTCAGATCACCTCACAAAACCCCAGCAGGCTACTGTTGTTACAGATCTATGGAAGCTTTGATGATTTCCATCTGAACGTAAGGAAAAACTTGTTTACTTTGAGGGTGACACAGCACTGGAACAGGCTGCTCAGAGGGGTTGTGGACTATCCTTCTCTGGACATATTCAAAACCCGCCTGGATGCATGCCTGTCCAACTTGTTCTAGGTGAACCTGCTGTGGCAGGGGGGTTGGACCAGATAATCTCCAAAGGTCCCTTCCAACCCCTACCAGTCTGTGATTCTGTGTTTTCCAGAAAATAAAAGGAAATATGTAGCACTTTAGGTGTATTCACAGGGTAATCTGACCTATGAATATCCTTAGCAATATTTAATACATAACAAAATTAGATAATTAGGTGTCACAAACAAGAAAACAGACTGCACTGCTGTTGCTTAACTGCAGCAACACCACAGCAGAATGGGAGATAAGCAGAACACCAATACCAAATTCAACTTGAGCTGAACATGATACAGAATGACAATTCCCTTCTGCCAGCAGCTTGATCTGCTGATGCAGTACCTGGACATTTAGAGGTTTGAAATTACTAAGAGTGCATATAAAAAAGGTCCGTCTCTGCATACAGCTAGTTTTAGACTCAGAAAGATCAACATCATAGGTCTCCTGGAGAAGAAAGGTGAGTGCATCTGAAACAATGCCTAGTAAAAACAACAACAGCAACAGAAAGCAGTGACATAGTAACTGTGTAGGACTTAAGAAAAAGTAGGGTAAGAAAATACTGGGGAACATTTTTAATGGGTGTTGGAGAAGTTAATTCTAAAAGAAACAAAAAACAGTTACAGAAAAAAGCAAAGAAGCCCTGAAGATTTAATGGTGTGTTTGCTGATAGCTATTTTTGTAAAAAAATGATATGAAACATCAGTCTAATGTGTGGTTACAGTTAAAGGCAACTAAACTACTGGAATATATCAAGGACAGAAAAATGTAATGAAATATGATATTTGCTGTGCAAAGCAAAACCCGATTGCAGGCTGTACTTGGGTTAAGTTGTGGATTTTTTTTTTGTTTTCTATTGGAAGACTTGCATTGCTTTGGGGACGATGTACCAGTGGGAAATCACAGGGAGTCTGGAATTTAAAGTTATACATAATAAAGGCAGGCTAAGAAATGTTCAACTTAATTTTTACTAGAAAAGTGTTCCCAGTAGCCTTATAGCAGTAAAATTTTTGAAATAAAAACCAAACCACCTTATGAAAGATAGAACTTATAGAAGACACGCATGTTTCAGAGGAATATTCTTCATAAGTTTATTAAAAGTAAATGAAGAAGTCATGAAGAATGATTCCACTGTGACTACAGCAAATAGGTGGAACCAGCAGGACTATCAAAAGGGACAGATTATAATAGCATGGAAAGAAGCATGGAAAGGCTCACGGCCTTGGATACTGAATCATATTCAAGTGTTACATTTTGATTGGGTTTATGTCTAACAGCAGTGTGTTTACTTCCCACATCCTATATATAGAAGTATTTCAAACTATGCCTACTGGGGTTAAAAAATGTCCTGTGGGATCAACAGTTGGGGCTATTTGGATACAAGGCAGATTCAGTGTGGATGAATCTGAACTGCTCCAGTGTCTTGCTGCACCCCAGCTGATATGCCAGGTTGAGACACCTCTCCAATCAGAGGCATGGTACGTTTGCTCTGCATGTCATACAGGTTTCGGAGCAGAGCTGGCTTTCATTTTGCCAATTCAGAGTATCCTGTCTTTACTTGCATCTGCATCACATACCCTAAGCACCCAGAGATGCAGCACAGGGGTTTGGAGAGTGCCGAGACACCCTGCTGCTGGTGGAAAGAGATTAGGTGAAAGTCACTCTGGAAAATGCTACTACATGCTTGTCTTCAGGTTCAAGTGTCTAAAAATCCTAACAATCTGGGTCTTTGGAGTGTATTCAGAGGGGCTGACTTTATCATCCTTCAGAAAGTCATGGTGAATGGGTAAGAGAGGCTCTCACTCCAAGGCATCCCTGTGAAGACTCTGTCTCCCTGTTCTCGGATAAGGGATGCAGCAGGAGAAGAGGATCAAATGCCTGAAGCATTTGCTCTGGACCTGGTTTCCATTTCATACTCCATCCCAAACTCCTGTATAGCATGATTCTACTTTCCATAATAATAATGATATCTGCCATTCTATTTGCATCATCTTTGGAGTCATAATAATTAAATAACATTTTTTTCCTGAATTATTATGATTTATAGGCTGAAATTTCCCTCCAAAATTTGTATCTTATTGTACACCACTGTGTACAAGTGTAATTCTGGAACTAGTAGCAGATATTTGCACATGTGTATGATCCCATTATTTTTAAATATTTCGAAGTTCCTGACCTCCTCTGTGCTGGCTTTGGGCTATTAGCTGTCTTACCCATTGTTGTGCTGAGGATAGTTTATGAGCTTCTGTGGGTGCTCATTCAGACCCCCGTATTTGAGAATGTTTCCTTCTGGAGTTGCTTATGCAGTGCATTGCAAATCTGGGAAAATCTTCGGAACAGAGAGTGTACTGCTATTTTTAGGGGTGCTGTGTACTAGCTGGTGACCTTATATTCTATTTTGGTGTTATTTCCAATGACCACCACACTTTATCTCTTTAAAGCAGTATAAATAGTGTTCTGCCTTGCTACCTGTTGGAGATTATTGTGCAGGATACACATGGACTTCTGGTGTAGAAGTTTTTCAATTCCCTTTATTATACCTTGAAAAATTCTGAAATTTCACCTTTTTGCTAGAACCTAAGACTGTGACAGCCTTAGCAATGGATGTAGAGGTTCAGTGTCATTTACAGTCAGGAAGTTAAGGGATAAAATATCTCATATGTGGTTAAGCAAAGTTAAAATTGGCCTTCAACAATAGAAATATTTGCCAACTTAAGAAAAAATGTAAAGTCATACGGGTTGGCTTGTCAGCAAGGGTCCTACTAACCCTTCATCACACAAGTGGTCCTTTCTTAGTCTGGGAATATCACTGACGTCAACATGCAAACAAGACCGACAGCCTTAATAAAAGTTTATGAGAGAGATAAACATTTTAGCCTCACAACACCATGATTAATTAACTCTCAGTCAATGATATAAGTTTTTGTGCTGATACACATCATTCCATCACAACAAAAATAAAAACACATCTGTAGACATTTTTCATTTGCTGTTTTTATCTCAGAAGGATAGATTATCCCTTGATTTAATTTCAGCCCTACGGGAAAATGTGATCTTATGTTCAGAGATGTTACTAAAAGCCTTGGAATTCTTCTTTCTTGTTTTGTATGACTAACTAAATTAATGGAAAAAAAACAAACAGCTCTTCAATATATAACGTATTCAGCAATGGCCCTGTCAGCAGTGGGCATTTTTTTCCGTGAAGAGGATAGTAGATACAGCCTGAGAGCATATAATCAGAAAAGCATTGGAAAACAGTGACACTAAACATCACATTCCAAGAGAGAAAGAACACGCAAGTTTAGCGCAAACATATACTCTGTATATTTGATAACAGAAAGAAAAATTTTCCTTCACAGTATAGGAAAAAAAATACCTATTTCCCATAATTAGCAGCAATTTACAGACAAAACTCACGTAAAATGCATTTCAGAAAAGCCTCAGTAGATAAATCTACCGTAAACACAAGAGCACTGGTCTGTAAAATTTAAGATTGTCCTTTTGAGAGGAAGGATGCAGGTTCAGTTTAATAGGTCATGTTTGCAATGGGACAAGTCCAAATAATTTATATTACCTATTGTCTTCTCCATAATGTAGTTTTAAAATGAATATGCCACTGCACTGTCTATGCATACATAAAATTTACCAAGAAGAGAATTTTCAGCAGATGTTTATTCTGAATCAAAGCAGAAGAGATCTTTACTTGATGGGTAAACTAAGAAATACTCAACTGTGAAATATTTAACCAAATGATGGTCTCCAGCTTGTGAGGTTGCTGAAGCACTTTTGTATTTGTAATTTTTCATGCTTCTCAGTTTAAGACGGTGAGATTAGAGCTAAGAAAATGTGCAAACAGAATGGATATTAGAAAGGAAAACTGAGTTTAAAGGTATTTGGAGACATCAAAAGCAGCAATTGCTATTGAAGCAAGCACATTTCTTTTTTTTTTTTTAATGGAAGTGTTTTTTTTCCAGTCAGGCTTGGACATAAAACTGTACTGACAATCTTTGAAACTGGTTAAAAGAATAGAAGAAATAAGTTCATATTAACACTAAATTACTAAGAAAAATCTAGCTTGTCTGGAAACAGTGAAAACCAACATAATGACATCTCACATGTTGAATCAAGGATACAAAAACTATTGGATTGTTAATTTCTTCCTATACCCATTTTTTTCTATACCACAAATTTCTTCTTACCTGAAGGCCAGGGACAGAACAGTGGGTTTGTCTTGAGGTCTTCCGCAGGGGCAGCGACCAAGTGTGGGGCTTCCCCGAATCTAATAAATGTTTTTGTATGGACTTTGAGAGTTACCTCACCTTAGTCCACACCACTGGGGATTTGCGAGTCTGAGACTCTTCCCACTCTCTCCCCTGAGTGGGGTGTGACATAAATCAAATGTGGTTTGGAACTAAATAGTATTGGGAAGCACACAGCTACTTTTAAGTACCTGAAAGTTATCTGAGCTATGCTCGTCATGTTAGCTCCCTCAATCATACAGTTACTCTCATAATGCATCAAAATCCAGAAGAAAAATCTAAGAGAAATACGATACATTGTCATCAAAAAGCAGTCTATGTCTCCTCATAAACCATATTGATAACCAAGTTGGTTTGCTTGAACTAGATGCGTAACTTAACAGCAGGATAAACTAATTCAGGCCTATATCTAATGTACTTAAGGTTTTGCCAAAACTCTGGACTATGGACCTTGACTTCAAATCTTTGTTGCAAGAGCAACCTTCCTTTCAGATGCAAAGCTGAAGAAGTCTGAATACTTGGTATGTGCTCATTATTTTAAATTATGATATTGTGCGTATGAGTTGCACATTAAAAAAGATAAAAAAAGCAGTGCCATATTACAAAATGCCAAATTTAGTATTAACACAAACATTTTCCTTTACATTAAAAAACTTAAGAAATTGTTAGACAGATATATGAACACAAAAGTACAGCTGATGCTGTAATATTTTGGGAGAGAAATGAGCAAGTGAGAACACACATCCTAAAATGAAAAATGTTGGGCTCATTAGCAATGCAACAATAGAAATTTGCACAGCACTGTTATTTCAGTGATAACTTTATGTAAAAGGTAATAAAAATTGGTGTCCAGAAGTCCCCATATTAGGTGGTGAGCACCTTCAGCAAATCCTGGTTACTGACAAAAGAGGATACTGTTGAAATGTAGACACAGAAAACAGAAGGAAGGCATGATCAGATTGGTAGCACCTCGGTACAAAAGCTGTCTATCCTAGAAGCTTGAAATGAGTTTGTTTTCATTTACTTTTAGGTAAAAAAGTTACTGCAGCTAAAAACATTTCAGAGGCTCACATTTTCTTAGCTGTCATTTGTAACTATGAAACAATGGTGCCTTCCTATCCTCTCATGCAACCCTCAGTCATTACTCATTTTTTCATACTGTAATCCACATGATGAAGTTTTGCTTAGCTCAGCAATCATGGCATGGAAACCCTTTTCTGATTTCATTTGCAGAAAGTTTGTTAGATAAAATTACATAGTACCATATGCAGTCCCCCATTCACAACAAGAATTAGCTGAATAAAGTCTTCTCCTGCATGGTAGGCAATACCATTAGACTGCTCCATGCTGGGTAATATTGTAAATATATTCCATTAGGAAGATCTTTCCTCCAGTTGAAATTGCTGGTTTACCATATTTAAATAAAACCATATGCCTAAGAAATGCAGACAACCTCCCTCCCCAGACCTCTAATGACAGGGCGAAACAAAACATGAAGAGCGTCATGTAAATTATTACATTGTGTTACCATATTTGCCATTATGCTTTTCATCCACTGTGAAATAATTCTTCTCTCTCTCATGGCTGATGGTAAAGGAAAGCCGACACATATGGTATTGTTTGGCTTTAAGGCTTTTGACACTGTTGCGGTAAAATTCCCATACGCAAGCAAAGGAAACATGGGATAGAGGAAATCATCACAAGGTACACGTGTATTTGAAAAGTGATTCTCAAAGCCATTAGCAAGGATTTGTTCCTGAAGTATTCAGGACATCCCTATTAAGATCCCATAAATAACTGTGCTGGGTTTGCTTAATACCTTCATGAAATACTAGGATGAGAATAGAATATATCTCCATAAAGTTGGTGGGTTACACCAAGCTGGGAGGCTGGCAAACACACTGAAGGAATTAGATGCATGGCTGGGTAGAACAGTGGCAGATTAGGATGCAGGTCAATGAGGTTTAAAAAACAAATGAGTAACAAATATGATTCTAATATATATATATATATATAAAAGCAGATGTAATTATGTAATTCTGTGAATCATTAAAATGTATGGAGTAGTAAGATGTGTAAGATAATTATGCTTTTTAAATTGGCATGGGAAAGGCCTCAGCTGAAATACTGTGCCCTATTTTAAGCAGGAGGTTTTTAAGAAATGTACATGCAAACTGGAAAATCTAAGGGAAAACATGAAGAATGACAAGAAAAAAAATGCAAGGTATGAGAAAATTGAGAAGGGATTAGATTTGTTCTCTGTAGAGAAGAGGACAAGCAAGGGGGCAGCTGGAAGGGGAAGGAGAAAGGGAAGACACAATAACGGTATGTAAAGAAGATGACAACCAGTTCTACTGGCAGTCGGGGCTATAAGGCTGGATTTAGGGAATGACTTTTTAATCCTTAGGGACGTAAAGCCCTGTAATAGGCTATCTTCAGAGATCATGGAACCTGTTTAATTCCAGGAGGTAGCAAAGACCTACCTGGCCCTTCCTTAGCACATGGCAGGCAGACCCGAGACAGGTATATTTACAGACCACTTTTCTCCTTTGTTTTTGAACCTTGTACCCTAAAAGCAAAAGGTACGAGATAAATATGCTAATAACACACTTTAAAAAACATATGCTTTGGATGTGCCAGGAGGATTCTTTAATGTATTTCAATTTGTCATTTTTCTGAAACCCCTAAAACATATATGATTATTGTAACATCATTCTTTATGTCCAAGCCCACCTGTAAAAGAATGGGGACTACGCTACTATCTCAGCCATACCAGTAGCATACAAGCTTCTGTTTCTCATACTCTTCCCCTCACTATTCTTCTTCAACACCTTTTTGCTTGGTGCATCCTTTTGTGCAAGACTTTCTGATGACAAAAGCATCAGAGAAATGACAAAGTAGCCGAGGGCTCCAAGTCATGCCACAGGGACCACAACAGCCCGTCGTACAAGATGAAGTCAGTGTCAGGGAACATAGTTTAAGCCAGGTTGTGAAACTGCCTTCTGACTTTCCATTCCTTTTCAGTGTAACCACAGAGCTGAGCATTCAGCACCAGGACCGAGTTTATATGGAAGGGATGTCGCAATTCTACACCAGCCCCGTTCACCTCCCTGCACTGTGTGTGGCTGCTGATGAACTTCATCATGACGCCAGTTTTCTAATTTGTCTCATTTCATTTAATTGTCCTCAATGGCTTTTCTTCTTATTTGAGTTTTGAACACAGCCAACAGAAAATCTTTTTCAGTGTCAGTGTTGATCACTGCTTGTGTTGAAACTTTATGAGAATTTTCCATTTGTAGCCTAATGAATTATTAATCCCAGTGAGGAAAATATTGAATTACTTCATTTCTATTTTGTATTGTGACAGTAATGTATATGACGTTAATTAGATATATGTGCTCTAAATGCATGCCCCTAGTGCTTTTTATTTAATAGCTTTATAAAAAAAAAAAAAGGAGGTATTGATTTAATTGAATGTTAAATGCAGAAGTGTTTTTTTTTCTTCTACTACTGCCATAGTATAGTCAACCTTGGAAGACGCAAATCTCCTTTGATTTCCAAGCTGATAATTAAAAGCTGTATTTCATCCAAGATCAGAAATTGGCAGGATTCAGTACTGTAATTACACAAAGATGTAAAGGTACTAAACTCTGGAAAAGAACCACAGGAAAGAATACTCAATCCCCACATTTCAGAGCGAGGCTATTTATTTTTCATTGTAAGATCGACCAAAGACTGATTTTCCTTTCTCTCAACTTGTTTTTTTCCTGCTCACTCTGAGTGCAGTTTCACAAACTGTAGATTAAATATTCAGCCCAAGGGACATAAACATCTGGAGAGGAGAGAGGAAATGAGCTGCCAAGAAGGAAGAGAGATTTCCTTCCCCTGCTGAAGAAAATTCCCTCTTTAGAAGTGCTTGAAAGAAGTTAATATTTACATCCATTCCTGCCTACCCTCTCCAAACCATGCCTGTAAATGAACAGTTTATGTCTCTGTCTTCTAAGTGTTGGGGTAGAAACCTCCACCTGAGGTGTGGGAAAAAGGGGCAAATGGCTGGAAGCTCAAAAGGAGGAAGGTGAATCAGTAAAATAACTACATAAAATAGCAATAAGCAGGGAAAGTGCTTATCAACGATTACTGATAAACAAATTTTTGTGTACCAACTCATATTCATAAGTTTATTTAAGCGGCCTATCACTAAGTAGTGATGAGTATTGATAAAGACATTTGTAGAAGTAATTTTCTTTTCTCTTTAACATGTGCTTCAATCACTGGGCTCATTCAGTCCTGTAAGACTGTGAGAAGCTTCTTTGGAAAAAAGCTGGCAAAAATGACACACGTACACCAATATCATCATCTCCCCACAAGCAGTATTTACTTTCATTTATAGGAGCAGTATTACCCTAACGCTAAGGATGTCCTTGCACTGTGCATGAAGATGATGATGTGGCATGCATGAATATAGCCTGTTGCCAGGGATTTTTGCACAGTCAGTCCAAGACTATTGGAATGCTCATCTATGTTGAAACCTGTGCTGTCATATTTTGCCTGGTCTTATTGGATTAAAGCTAGTAAAAATTGCAACCACAACTTCATTTGCTGTGTAGACATGGCCTTCAGGGCAGATTCGTATGGTCTAATTTTGGTCCTCTAATAAATAGATACCTACTGTAAAATAAGTATTTGTCTGGTATTAACTTCACAGAGGATAAAATCTCCTAAAGTTCAGCAAAGGCAGAATCTGTCTTTGAGACAGAATAACATCAGGTAACAGTGCAGGGTCCAGCTGGCTGGAAGGCAGGACTGAAGAAAAGAGAGGGGAAAAAAATAAAAACCCCTCTTGTCAAGAGAGAAAAATAAATTATATGAACCTTCAAATAAGGCAGGCTATTCTACATTTCTAAATAGACAGTTTGTTGGGGGTTTATGAAGTGCTGATTTCAAAAGACAACTAAATCATCTGTGATATTGATTTGCTCTGAGAATTATAACTTAAAATTAATTTGTACAGTAATATTTTTACCGTACCATCTCACTGAAAAGTAACCATATATAAATATTCAGTTACATCATTAAACTGGCATAAACCTGTGCTGCCCCAGTTACTCATGACATTCTCCTCAAGGAAGCATTACACAGTGGGTGAACAGCCCTCAGTAGTTCACAAGTGGGTCAGTGCAGTCTTTGATTATTTTTCTTTAGTGACTCATGCTAAAATAAATCTGTGCTAATAGATGGTGTATACTAAAAAATCCGGGGTTTTGCAAAATATTTTAAAGTAACTGTTTCTAAGGGGGTTGAAAAAGATATCAGAAAAAGCCAGTTTTTACCAAGGCACATGATCTGTTCTGAACATTTTAATAAGGACTTGGTTTTGTTTGATTTACATTGTCATTAATGTAAATCAAATCTACATTAATGTAAATGAAATGTACATTAATTCAATAATGACATGAAGTCTTTATTTCTATGGTATTGTTTTCTCAAAGGTCGTTGATACTGCTCTAAGGTAGCCAGTTGAAAGTTTAGGATTAAATAATCAAGCCCAGTAAATAAACAAGACAGAAGGAGAAAAAAAAAAGAGATGAATGAAAAATCTTACTAACTTGTCCTTATGTAAGAGTGTCATAAATGAGAAGAAGCCAGAGAATCTGAGACCAAATTCTCAGAGATATTATTTCCCCGCCCTCTGCAACTATGTTGTACCTCAGAATACAGAAATGGGAAAGAGAGGAAGGAACATCCTTCTCTCAGCCTAACCACAGACAGGTCTCAGCTCATAAGGATTAAATGGATTCTTTCTTGTCCGTCTCTTGGGGAGCTTGGAGGTGTTTTATGGCTAAATACCTGACTTAGGGCTGTGCCTAACAGATATGTATTTGCCTTGAACTAATAAAGAAGAATGTGTTCCATTTAGTAGCTCCAGACTATTGCTCTGGCCATCTGGCAACTATTCCTGTACATATTTAACATTCTATTTTCTTGATTTAATGAAAGGAACTATTTGCATAGTTGATTTCAAATACGCAGTACATCAGTAATAAAGCAGGACAAATATTTTAATGTGCAAATAGAAGTTCAAAAGCTCATGAGTAGATAAAAATACCCAGTGATATGTTCAGTGTGCTAGAATTTACAGACAGATTTTTTATATAAATCTCATATTTAGTCCTATCGACTACAGTAACACCAAGATCTTCATGATGATGACAACCTCATAGATTTCAAACACACAGTAAGTACATCAGTAATAAAACAGGAGACATATTTTAATGTCCAAATAGTATTTCAAAAGCTCATAGGTAGATAAAAACTCAGAGTGAGGTGTTTGATGTACTAAAATCTACAGACATTTTTTAATCTCATATTTATTCATATGGACTATAGTAACACTAAGATCTTCAATATGACGAAGACCTCATTAAGGCAGGTACTGAAAAAGATGCTCAGATATTGCCAGAGAAATCAGACACTCAGAAGTGAAGTAACATAGCATAGGACCATAGAAATGTTGCCTGGAAGAAATCTCTAGACATGACACAATCCAACCTCCTGCTCAAAGTGGGATTATAGCCCATACCAGGCCAGCTCAGTCAGGGTTTTGAATAAATTCTTGAAAATCCCCAAGACTAGAGGTGCTACATCCCTCCTGGAATGAAAAGTTTTTCCTTATGTCTAATCTGAACCTCGTGAGCTACAACCTGTCACCACTGTCCCTTATTCAAGTTATTAAATAAAGTCATTGTCATTACCACAAATCAAGCTTCACAACCTTCCTATCTGCTTGTGGCGGAAACTTCCTTCACTGTTTGAGTGCTAACTGCAATATGGCAAAGCATCAGGTTTTCTTGAAATTGCATTTCTACTGGCGAATATTCAGTGTCTCACCGGAGGAGCTCAAAACTTCTAAAGAAGAGAGCTGAAGTTGAACATTGAAATATAGAGATGGCTCTGCCTTTGAATGCCCATCTGCTTCCTGTTAGAGGGTTTGAGATTTTGCTTTTTCATGACAGCAAAGTACATACCATGGCCAGCCTTCTACAGCGCACACAATATATCCAGACACTGGGGCCAGGAGGAGCAAATCTACATATACAGCAAGCCTCCTTTGCTCTTATAATTATCCCTGTCATATCACATTTAAAGGGATACAACTCCAGCCCACTAATACCACCAGCAAGCCTGAAGGGCTGCAAGTCAAAAGAAATTGCACCTTTAGATTCAAGTTATAGAAGCAAGTGTGGGTTTCTAAATGTTAGGTATGAGATTCAGCCCCCAATTCATTTAAATGTGGTTGTTTTGTTGATGGTGTCTACCTGTGGAAGGTGTACAAGCTCTCAGTGTAGTCAATGGAGACTATTGACTGACTCAATTCTGTTGTTGAAACACAGGTGCCCAGGCCATGTCAGATGGCAGTGTATCCCACCAGGCACCTTCAGACAGCCATTCCTTTCGCCTGCTAAGGGCCAGAACATAAGAAACAACTCCACTTGGCAACAATGTCTGCTTTATTGTCCCCAGCTTCTCCCTTTCCTCCCCTGGCCTTCATCTCTGCCCCATAGCTGCTCCCGTATTGCTGCAACTGTCTGTGCAGCTGCTCAGTGACTCAGACTGGGAAACTGACTCAGGTTAAAAATAACAACTTGGGTTTTTTGTCAGATTGTTCTTAATCCAGCCTCCTGGGTTGTACAGACGGTGAGAACTGGACTTGAATCCCACACCATGGACACAGTCCCCAGCAGTTTTCATCTTACGCAAGATGTTGTTCCTTTAGTAAATTACTGTCAGCTAATATAATCTTGAATGTGATTTATCCTCTTCCTTCTCACAGACAGTGCCATGACTGTCAGCATTTTTTCTGTCACTTGCATCTCTTGATTAACTTCTCAAAAACATTCATTAGTTTGAGCTGTAATTGCCTCATAAATTCTCCAAGCAACTGATCTGATTTCCTGAGAGAAAGAGCAGAAAGTGAATGCGGTACCCACCTTGTGAACTTCCTGGACCAAAAAGCACATGGCACATTTACACCCAGCTTAATATTAAACTGAAAAGCATATCAAGACATGGGAAAAAAAGGAAAGAAATAGCTTTGTGCTTTTTTGTTGTACGTTAAAGGAATTGAAAGACGTTGGTATTGTTTTAAATTAAGCTTTCTATCATCTTGCTTGCCATATTAGGACTTCAGATCTTCTATGTTGTGTGAACTGGAAGCTGAAAGTTGATTCTGGGCCCATTGAAGCAAATGGCAAAACACCAGATGACGTATTTTAGCACAGAGCCCCTGGAAAACATTTGAGACAAGGTTGTCATAGCTCCCAAGGAAGTTCAAACAGATTTTCCCACTGGGAGATGTCTCAAAACCTTCTTTATAAATGTTGTTTAAAAAGGACCATTGTAAAATTCTGACCCAAAAGAAAGAGGGAAATACTTAAATACCTTCCTTTTTCCATCTTTCCTATCTTTTGTGTGTGTGTGTGTGTGTGTGTGTGTGTGAAAACTCAATACTGATGTGTCAAATATGGGTGAAAAGAAATGTTTTGCTAAGAATTTACCAGTTTCTACCTTTAGACCCTAAGAGTTCCCAGATCACATCTCAGATATCAGAAGGAATTTTCCAGCAAAACAGAATATTTCAGGTATTTCATTCTTGATATGAGATCCAAACCTCTTTAAAGAGAAAACTCATTAGTTTTAATCCATACCTGCGTGTGTACTCACACCACAATAAATTAGGAAAATATACACAAAAAGAAAATAAATAAAACTAGAAAAAGGTAACCTTCAGTGAATATCATTTAAAAAACAGCAATTGTTCACCTCAGTTTTCCAGATGCATAATGCAACCTAAGGCACCCACCAGTCAACTGCTTGTATCTACCTCTCATTCACAGCCAAACTAAACATAACAAAACAAGACTTTTCTGAATTTAAGATTAAACACTTAATATCTCTGTTAAGTTCATAAAGATAGTCTTATATATATTTACGACGTGTTTTGAATGATCCAGATCCTGGGCTAATACTAGTTGGAATACGTCCATTGCAGTCAGCAGGACAGTATAATTTACACTGATTTAGTGTGAATCCTCTAATTTGCAGCAGCTTTACCCAGTTGAGATGTCTGGCTTTCTAGCTGTGTACTTGGGTGCCGACTGGAATTATTTATTTTATTCTTTGCTTTCTCAGAATTCAGAGGAAAAGGTACTCTGCCCGCTTACAGAAAATAGGAATTGGAACTTTATCCCATTGCAAACATAAAAGCCTTTCGGCTGATATAGCAGTAAAAATTCAAATTGCTACTTCCACAGTAGTAAATGCAACATGGTCAGCAATCCCTGGCACTCCAATGGTGTGCAATCACAACTACCCAGACTGCTAAGGTTGCTCAAAACAGCAAAAGTCCCTGGACCCATGTTGTCTCCCAAAACATGCGTGTGGATTTCCTGGAAGACAGTGAGGTGACTGAGAGCAAAAGCCCTCCAGGAAATACTGTAATAGCAGAGTGCAACAAGCATGTGTGTCCCACATGTCTCAGCAGCATTTATTTGCCAGTTTAGAGCTATCCAATGCTTGTTCAACAGATTTTGAGGAAATTTATGGATCATTTAAAAAAATGTTGGGTTTTTTTTCCCCTGGATATTGTTGACATGTTAAAACTGAACATTTTTCCATAGGCTGAAGTTAAAGTTTCTTCGCTTCCATAATGCTGTTTTTAACACTGAAGAAGGCAATATTTATAGCACCTCATAGATTGGCAGTTCAGAGACGTATTTTGTACGGGACATGTCCATACCGAAGTCTTGGATCTTCAAAAGTTGGGAAAAAAGTTTAAATATTCATAATTTCATTCCAGTGAGGAAGAAGAACACAATTCTGAAGATAGAAAGTGAATACAAATTGACATTTGGTATTTTCAGGGCCATATGAGTTAGTTAAATGTGAGATTTCAACCAAAGTATTATGTTTCTATCTTCCCTACAAAGAATTAAAATAGATCAGTGCCTTATATTGTTACTTCAAAGAGTATTCAAACACTGTTCTATAAAGAATATAATGAAGTAACTCAAGTTTACTCTAACATCTGCAATTATTTTTAGCACCATTTTCAGTTCAGAAGTTGAGTCTTCTACGTATTCATAAAAGGACCAGCTTCCTCACATTATCTTGAAATGTGACATTGCTCGTAAGAGTACAAAGGAACATGCATGGATCAAATCTCAGTTTGTTTCAGCAAAGCATTTCATTCTTTGTTAATTTTATTTTACTACAAAATTCAAAAATGTGTCTCCCCAAAACCAACACGATTTTCACAGATATCTTCATAGCTTTGTGCAAGCCTGCAGTTCCTTGGAGAGAGCTCTGATAATTCCCTAATTGTTATTAGGAATGTTCCAGCACCTGGCTTTTGTAAGACAGTAAGATGAACAAAAAAAATCACTCTGTAAAATATTTAGGAAAAAGCTTACAATGGCTGGAAAGGTTTCTAGAAAATGCATTTTCTCACTAGTGGATGACTCCAGTTTACAGAAATGGTATTTGAACTTGGATACAGCAGAACAATGTAAACCTGTGCTGAAATCTGAGGAAGTTTTGGATTCAGAAAGCTATTAATTATTTCTGTGAAAGTGTTTATCTGCTTAGAGGAGTGTGGAACGCAACAGGGGTGTAACCGATAGGTGAGGGAAAACATGCTGACGTGAGGCTGAAGTCAGCCTCGTGGGTCATTGACACAGCTGTGGTGCTCAGTGCCTTTCAGTAAGCTGTGAAGCATCACCGTGCAACTAGGAAGTTCTTGCCCCCTTCTTTTTGTGTTAGAAGGCTGTCACAGAACCACCGTCTTCTGGAGGCAAGAAAGCCTTCCTGCCTGTCTTTACTCACAGCCAGATCATCCCCAGTGGTTCTTACACCGACATAGTTCGTTCATCTCCAATGGTTGTTCCCCATCTTACTTTATATAAAGAGCAATCCTGTCCCATCCCTGCCTTGGTTCTCCCACGCTGTAGGCCAAGTTTCTTCTGTATGCTCCCTGCACAGGCTGTCCACACTTCCAGTGACACTAGCAGCCCTTTGCTGAACCATTATAATTTGACCACATTTGCTTTGACAGCCATAAAGCAAAACAGACCACAGGGTGTGAAACATGACCTCAGAGCTTCACAGTGCATGACGTTAATATTCTGCTCCATGCATTTAATCTGATACATGACTAAGTCACAAGATGCATGTTCCTGGTGGATCATAGAACATTTGAGCCCTTTACTGTACTCTGATAATTGACAAGCTCCCACGTGAGAAATTCTTGTTATTAGTTCCTGTACATGTGAAATTTCATTTTAGCCATAGTTTATTTTGAGATGATGCAGTTTCAACATCTTCCCAATGAATTATTGTATCAGGGATATGCCTCCTGCTTATCAGTGTGTTCTAACATTTGTTTGCTAATGGAAATATTGAAATGGTTTCAAAGGTTAGCCATAAGAAACTGGACTTGGAATCTCCTCCCAGTCAAAATGATGTGTTGTTATCTTCTCTTCAGCCAGCTCCTCACCTACTTCAAAATTCTTGTGCTTATCCCCATCATCTCCATCTAACTAATAATTTTTCAAGTAACACCCTATCAAATTTGTTGAAGAAATCCAAACACATAAGTTCTATTATATTTTCTTGCCTAGAAAATAAGCTTTCCTATCAGGGAAGGTTGTTGGATTAGTGTGGCATATAAAACTTCTGTAAATTCACATTGCTCTTTACAACAGTTTCCTTTAACATTTATGTTTTAATTATTCTCCCTTTCAAAATACCTCCCAAATCCTTCCATGCTGTTCAGAATACATAACTTGTGAGACCAAACGAAATTGCTTGGATCATTTCCTTTTCTTTTTTTAGAAGTATTACTACTTCTTTTAAATCTAGTATGGTACAGTCTCTCCCTAAGTCTGCATCCAGACTGACATTTGATATGCACCTTCACTGAGAATCCTGGAGCTGATGATATTCCCCAGAGAGCTGAATGTGCTGGGTTTCAGTACTGTCTGCTTCCATGCCCTTATTCCCATCAGTTATCATGCCTGCCAGTTTCCTTCTGCTCTCCCCAGCCCCCAGTCAATGTTATCCTCCCTACTGAAAACTGAGTCAAATATTGAGCTAATCTGGGGGTCGTGACAAAGTTACTTAAGTACATATCACCTTCACTGTGTGAGGTGCGGTGGTCAATCGCTTTTATGGTAAGGTGACCTGATGAACTCTGTTTTAACCATATTGGAAAGTCTAATCGGCAATTCTTTTTTTGCATGTCTCAATTTATATTCTCCATCCTGACCTCAGAGTTGTCAGACTCATACCTTTATTTCTTGTACATTCTCTGCTTTTTCCTGATATGCTTCTTGCCAACGTTAGCTGTCCAGTTAGGTTTTCTTGCCAGATTTCTTCCTTGCTCAGTCCTCCTCTAAAATAAAGCACATTAGTTTTATCAGTCTGGGTGGCACCATTAACTCATTCTTCCTGGTCTGCTGTTTTGAAATCCAAAGCCTTAGTCTCAAGCCTTAGCTGAATTAACCCTTCCATTTAATTGAAGTTGGCTAAATCCATAACTTCCCGATCCAACTCTATTTTTCCTTCAACTGTCTTGTATAACCCAAATCAAATCAGTATCATAGTTACATATCTTACTTCTCCACTAACCTGGTTTGTCAAGGAATGATGGCATTAGTAAACTAAAACTGACAACAAATAAATTCAGACTTTGAAATCTGGAGCTTTCCAAAGTCAGCCATCTTATTGCCATTATGATAAACCCTAGATCACAGAGGATTTCCTGTGTTCAGCTATAACTCGAATTCTTGTCATCAGAAAGTGTGGGTAAGTATTCATTGACGAGATTAGATTCCTTGCTTTCAGCTGTGATCTGATTGCTACTCTACATTTGATCTAACTCAGCAGCATATAGTTTAAGAAGCCACAGGTTTCAGATGAATTGGCAATCCTTACTCTTAAATGACAGCAAATATTGGTTAACTGGCTACAGCTTCGGGGTAAAGCTTGAAAAGTAGAGGAAAAAGTATTTCCTTTATTCACTTGTAAGCTGGATTTCATATTAAATGCAATATTAGTGAAATATGTCTTCAGTTAATAGATTTCCTGTTCTTTCAGAAATACATGTTCATAGCAGTTCAAGAGGAAGAGTTTGTCAGACACATAAGAAACTTTGAGGCCATTTCAGACATGATACAGACCTTTCTTTCTACTTTGGACAAATAACAAGGTTGTGGTAAAAATTGGCTTCCACTGAAAGAACTGAAAAGCAGAAAAATGTAACGATTAACTTTTTATTTCGAAACAATGACATATTTTTGGCAACAGCATTTCATTCTTATACGATGCCCACTACCAGCTACGCCTGTATTTTCTTCAAGGGGAATTTTGAGGTTTAAAAAAATTCAAGACACATGACTACTATAATTTTTGCCCATGTGATGGCTTTCTGCACTGTTGCTTGAGCAACACACCTGAGAAAAATTTTATTGCTGAAACAAGCAAGAGTACTGTGCTTCCATGTTCAAGAAATGCAAAATGTTGTTTTAAGAGTCATAGATGTTTTGTTGTACCGAATTTAACAGACCTTAAAGCTTTTCTAACAGTGCCATTTTAAAAAATTTTCACCACAGACAGTGGTTTGGTGAATAGAAGAAGAACATCATATGCATTCTATTTGTCTAACTAAGGCAACCTTTTAACAGTGTCTTGCTCATGCACTCCTATTTATTTTTTTCCTCCATTTCCAAAAAGGAGAGAATGTGCCCAAACATGTCTCTTTCTCGAAGTAAAGTGGCATTTGCCTTTTTGTATGCAATTATTTTCATGTGGATGAGAAGAAAGTGTATGGGAACAGTCTGAAAAAAAAAAAAAGGAGGTTTGCTTTTTCCCACTTCAGCTTTGTTCTCTAAAACCTGTTTCGGTGAAACAATGTCATTTTTTTTCACTTAATAACACAAAATTAATATGTTTAGAATTATTTAAATTAATTTCCTGGATTTATGAGAGTAAGACTTGGGACCAAAAGTCTGCAGGAATATGGATCAGACCTTTTGAATTCTGAGAAGATTGGTGCCTGCCTATGTTTGCAGGAAGCTGTTAGACGCATCTTGCAGTAGATACAGCTCAGCAAGAGTGAGACAGGACCCTACTGCCTGCAATAGCTGATATTTTAACTGTAAGAAAGGTCTCTATAATGTGAAGCTTACAGTCGCCAATTTGAAACCCCACCAGAAATCACGCATACTTCTTAGCTGCTTCTGAAAATATCAGTGCAATAAGGAAAGGGACGAAGAGAGAGAGCAGAGTCCAGACTTGAGGATCAGATTCACTGTCTTTTCGGGAAGTCATGGAGAATCTGGGCAAGTCCAGGCACCCATTTCCATGGCATCATGCAACCACCTGTAACTCATATGGGGAAGCAGCTTCTTCCCTTCAAGTCGTCAGTCTCTATGATTTGCATTCGTCCTTACCCCAGTGACTATGTTTTCTCCTGACAACATGAAAGTACTTTTGTTTGTAATTGCTGTTGTGCTAGTACAGCCACCGCACAGGCTTTCTGTCACTTCACTGACTGATTAAGAGCTTTGGGCCTATATTTTGACAGAGATTAACATCCTATCATGTGTTAAACAAAGTTAAACTGTCATGAGGTACATGAGAAGACCACATTCCTGAAGAACAGATTCTTAAAAGCAAACATAACTTAAAACCACATTATTCCAAAGAATAATTTACTGGAATGGATTTTGTATTTTAAAGGTTTTAACAGCAGGAGCACTGTTCGTTTGGCTCTAAATATCCTCCCACACCTCACAATTTGGAAAACTCAAATAGTGATAAAGTGTCTTTGATGTGCAGATGGTCTCTTTCATTATTAAAGCAAGCAAATAAAACGGTGTCTAAAACTTGCTCCTACTGTACGTGGGAGATCGCTGCTGAGAAGTCACTGGACATGTCATGGACCAGAAGACTAATTTGTAGTTCCACCCGGCCCTAGAGAAAGTTCTTCCAAGCCATTTATGTATCGGTCCTTATGAAAACACAAGTCTCCAGACTAATCAATTATTTTTTATAAGTGAAATAATGATTCTTCATAGATCTCCATATGTGCATGCACATCTCTGTGTCTCTGTGTGTATATAGCCATATACATGTCCTAAAAATGAGAATTCTTTGTGCTACAATATACTGATAAAAAATTACTTATTGCTCTCCTGAACCTAAGATATTTTAAAACATTGATCTGAAAGCAAGCTGAAGAAACCGGTCATGTAGGAAACCGGTGCGTATCACACTGTTGTGATCTCACAAGCATAGGGTTAGGTTTCTACCTTACCTGTATTGCAATGTGGGGGGTGAGCAGTCAGGCCTGATAGTAAGACCTTGGACAGTAATCCAAGATGTTATAGTCAGGAGATATGCGCTGATCAGGAGTCGTGCTCTGTAACAAAGCCTTGTTATGACCCAGAAACAAAGATGTGAAAACGTTCCTCTACCCAAAGGGGCATTTTGAGAATCAGAGGCATGGTCAATAAATGGAGTCATTTTGCACAGCTTCATAGCCTGAGACAAAAGCATGGGCAGAATGCAAGATGAAAATGAGGAAAGCAAAGAAACAGCACAGCAAGAAAGGGACTAGCATATGGACCAGGAGGGTACTACATTTTGTTGGGAGCAGAAACCAAACTGAAGGCAAAAAAGAGACAGGCTTGGGACCTGAGACAAGATAAGAATTAGATTTGCATCAAGTTAGGAACAGCATGAGGGAGATCTATGGGATCTGAAGACCTGTATTGGAGAGATATCCCCTTGTCACTGCTGACTGGTTACAGACCTGTGTGCCAGAGTCACTTTTCTGCGTTCATAACAGCCACTGAGTGAATTAATGACTCAACACTGTCTAGGCAGCAACTCATTAAATGCAGACCAACATTATGTCTTCAATATGGCACCATTCATATTTTTTTGTTATTGACAAGGACTATGAAATAGGGCAAGTGCTTACTGAACCTGCAAACATAAAAGTAACTAAACATAGGCAATACTACCAGTATTCCAGAGAACAGACTCAGAGTTTGAAATTATGTTCACAAATTGGCAACATTGGCAGAAAATCTAAACTGAAATCCAAGAGGGGCAAATGCACTTTGGGAAAGAAGGCTCAGACACATGAAATATATATTGGGGAACAACTTATTCATATAAATTCTTCTGAAAAAGACAAGAAGAGAGCTTATTCAACTATCAAAGCTGAAAACGAGTCAGCGCCCACATTGCTACAAAAAGACATCATGTCATATTTTATAAACAGAGGTACAATCTGAAAAAGATTCAAGGCAGAAAGGATGTTAGACTTGAGATAAAGCACAGTTGGGAGTGGAGATTGCAGTAAATATGTAAATTAATTGCAAAAAGTAATTTCAGAAAGTTCAGTAGAGAGCAGAGAAAGTGATCTGAAAAAAAAAATGGCCTGTGAGGACAGACTGAAGAACTACAATTGCTTAAACTGGAGGGGAGTGAGAGGAGACAGGAAAATACTGCTGAAATACATACATGGTTGACTTGAAGAGAGAAAGAATAATTTTTTTTACATTACCGTGACAAATACAACAATTAGTGGGTTTAAATCATGAGACCAAGACTGAACACTAGGAAAAATTTAATAATATGAGTAATAATCTGTAACAGTATGAGTATCAGGTACTGAAATAAACTGTGGTAGAAGCTTTCCATCATGGGAGATTTCTCAAAAAAAAACGTTAGGAAAACATTTGTCATGAATGATACTCAAGAGTTGATATAGAGCTACAGCATGTACAAAAGAATCACCTCAAGGACCCTTCTCCCAGTCTGGTCTCAATTTTCTGGTAGTACCTCTAATTCAAATTTCTCTCTGGAAATGAGTCATTGGAACAGGGTTGAGATCACTGAGAAAGGGGATCACAGAGTGCTGTTTCTGGCCATTTCTGTTTTATTTTTGTTTACTGCATTGTCAGACTACATAATGCATTTCTTGTCCCCAAAGGAGAGATGACTTACAGTGACCTTATTTCTGCTATGACTTGCCTGGGAGACCGTAAAATCAAATGTATTAACAGAAATGGAACAAGAGCTACATATTTGCTCTGTGACTCTTTCCAGATGCAAGACATTAAAGTAATTTATCAATCAGAGGTTATTCTCAGCTTGTTATTCAATCAATTTCTGTATTATTTAGACTCCTAGACATAGTTGGACAAGAAGATTCCTAAAAGAGAGCAAGAAAAGTATCTGAAATTAGATTCTAAAGATGCAAATATTGCAAATGCAATGGTAGTTTCTCTTTAATGCCAATTTATTTACAACTAATTTTTCGATAAAAATCTGATAAAAATCAGGTTTTCCTTTCAAATCTGCTAAGAATAAGACTTTTTAAAAATTTGCCTTTAAGTGCATGAAAGGGTCATATGAGTTTCAATTGTTCATCACAAGAAACATAAGAACACCTTTAGACAAGGATTTGCCTTTGCATTGTTAAAAATCCTTTGATCATTTCTCAGAGTGAATAATGATAGCCAATACTGGAATATGTTGGAATCAATTTCCAAATTGGTTAAAATTTCACAAAGCACATGTTTCTTAGATTCATTTGGCTTCTACTGCAAAGCACCGGGAAGGAAGGGATGGGGGGAGGCAGAAAAGGAGGAGAGGAGGAAGGGACAGAAGAGCCATATGGGGCATGACCTTCCAATTCCTATAGGTGCCTTTTGAAAATGTGTATTCCCACTTAATTTTATTCTGAATTTAAATATGCATATGAGTGTCCTCATGTAAACAAGCACATATAATGTGTTACTACATTACCTGTGGTAATTCCAATTCAGTCAATGATATTTTGTCTACACCTCTAAAATTATATTTATGGAGTACTGCTTAGATAACATTCTGCTTCATTGCAACATGGTGACATAGTGCAAAAATAAATAATCTGTTTTGGATTGACTTCAGAAATTGAAAAATGAGGAAAAAAACAATATATACTTGTTAGCAAACGTTTTCCATCTTAATGTATGTGGTTGTAGCGAGCACATAAGAGCTCTGCATGCCAGTAAACACCGTGGTTGGTAAGAAGTGCTTGTATATTACACTGGATTTCTGCTGTCTTTGTACTATTTATTGGTAACTGGAGGACCATAAAAGCTGCTAAACCAGTGTAAATGATGCAGGTACTGCTGGACACGTGGAGTTGCCTGCACCTATAGGAGCTCACAGCCATGGTCCGTTTGCCATGGAACAATATGTCAAATGTCAGCTGGAAATCTCCATGAACAATCAACACATGGAAAACACACAGATCTAGCATGTGAAAGAAGGCCAACCCTGAATCTTTCTTTCTCCTCGTTCTGAGTCTCTTAGACTGTGGTACTAAGGCACACCTTTCAAGCAGAAAATGAAAAGCACTACACTCTGAAGAGTGCATAAGAGACTCCCAATAAGAACTCTTAAAAGATGTGCAAGAAAGTCAGAAAAAGGTTGAGCCTACTGTTTGGCAAAATAGAAAAAAAATACTTATTAGGGGAAAAAAATGAGACAGTTATATAACATTTTTTTTCCAGAAAGATTTGCTACATATTGAGTATAGATCCACATGCTATGGTTAATAATAATACATTTGTGCTCTTGCATATGACTTTTCATTGATAGAGTTCAAAACATACAGAAGAAGGTCACAGAAAGGTTTGCTAAGGTTTCTCCATTGAAAACATGGGGAACCTGAAGCTTAAATAGGTGAAATTATGGCCAGGAAAATAGAAGTGAAGCAAAGGAAAGAACCCTTGGCTTTCATTTATAGTCAACACATGAATTTTACTATACTGACCATTTAAATAGACCTATGGGACTTAGTTGTACCTTTACCCACTTCATGCACCTCTGAACCAAGAAATGTTTTGGAAGGGTTACTTCAGCTGTTTAAAGGTGTCTGTTACAATAGTGTAAATGGTAGTAGAAATTGCTCCCATTATCACACATACAACTTAGTGACTTCTCCTTTTTTGTTTTGGGGTTTGGTTTTGGTTTTGGTTTTGATTTTGCGTTTTTTTTAAGCAGTGCTATAGCATAAATTCAGGAGATGATAGCTTTATGTCTTCCCAGAGACTCCCCTTTGTTCTCCTCCCCTGTCTCCTTATTAGCTGACTGAGTAGCTAGATATTGCAGCCAGGTATGAGACCAATATAAACTAAATCTACAATGACAGCATCAGTGTTATGCATGTGACTTCATCCTTGCAGCAGCTGGAAGTGCAGGGAATTGATTTTCCTTAAAAAAAGAAACCCCAGAGGCTGCATTTTTTTTTGACTACCAGTATAACTATTCGTGTCCATAAGCTGGGTTATATTTGGTTCTTCATCAGCAATATCCTTTTTCTGACATTATAACACACAGCAACTCCTTGGGTCCTTGACTAAAGAATATGTGCAAGACCAGTCATTTTTTATTTGTTCAGTACGAAAAAGAAAGAAAAGCACAATCTTCAGGATATACAGCCACCATCATGAGGACAGCTTCTTAAAATGTACAAATACATCAAAATGAGGCAGGAAGGGTTGCTGAAACTAGTCATTTCTTCTACCTGGTAGAAATGGGGTTTAATGAGCAGCCTTCATGGGAAAGTCTATTTGTATTTCTGCATTTCTATGCATTTCTCTTATTCCTGTGGAAGAGGCCTGCATATACAACACTTATATAACTCTATTATGTCTAACATCCTCTAATTTTTGCCTGAAACTGAGATTACTTCATGTGTCAAATAAGGCAAAATTCCTTGTGTCTAGGGACTTTCAGAACATATTATACAGAATTAAGGCCAGGTTTGACACTGTGTAAATCCCACAACTTGGGGGATAATGTTTTATAACCTTAGTCAGACAAGAAAGATAGAGAGAAAGTGACATGGACGCACAGGTTTTGAGCATGAAATTCCATGGGTGTTAAAGTCTAACCCTACATCTTAAATCTGGTCTGTCTTGCCATGAAACTACACTGGCGTGTGTGTAACCACTCAGTGAAGCTGAATCAGGAAGCTAATCCAGCTGAAAACCGTCCATTTCTTTTTCAGCTGGTCTCCAGCTTCCTGAGCCCATTTATCACTCAGTCTGCTGAACTGCAGGGCCAGTGTTTGGGAGGAGGAGGGAATAAAGGCCTACGGGCAGGGGAAAGGTGGGCGAAGCAACAGCCCGCAATCATACCATCCTTATCCATCCTATGGCTATGCTATATGTTATGGCCTCAGACGGAGCAGCAGGCAGGCTTGAGCTATTTTTGCCTGCATAGCGCATTTCTGCCTTAACACATCTCCCAGTGCTATATAAGCATAGCTGATTAAGGAACCATAATTTGAACTGGACAGAGGAATGTATCAAGCTGGGGAGAAAAATTGTTTTGTTTTCAGCTGGATCAGCTTCCCAATCCACTTTAGAAAATCACTCTGCAAACACTTATTCTGAGGTTGTGCAGGGCGTGGGGGAGAGAGGGAAGAAATTACTTAGTCAGACACTGTCACTGAAGAAATTCACATGGAAACACAGCCTCTGTAAAATAAATTAAAAACCAAACCAAGTGAAATA